>CATIWO010404863.1:0-25342 GCA_949673435.1 Macaranga tanarius
CATGAGATGGACTGTGTAAATTATGGATGATGGACTTGGTCTATGTGATGGACCAAAGGCCTTGGACTTTGTTCAAAGAGTTTGAACTAGTCCACTTGTTAATTATATGGATTGGGTATTAATTAAAGAGTTTAATCTAGCCCATTATATGTTTGGATTGGATTGGGCCATCTCTAAGTGTAGAGAGGCCCATAGCCCAAATCCAAGCCCATTAAGTGGTAATGGAATTGAAATAGGGATGGGGTAACTATCCAACTAAGCTAACTAATTCAAAGATGGTGTCTTCTCTTATTCAAAGTTGTGGAATTCCAAGTCTTTGGAAGACTTGGAATGGTGACTAGCAATAGTTGCTAGGCTTGACAAAGAAGACACCATTGGATTATTTAATTAATAACAAATGTGTAAGACACTAATGCTAGGGGCTGTAATTTTCGGCCAAGTGCATTGGGAGAGCTTGTTGGTTACTCAAAATAGACTAAACGAAAAGTAAGAGTGTCTTCCTTCTTCCTAAGTTCAAGTGAGGGAACCTTAACCATCACAAGGGTTGTGATTTCTCTCTACACCATCATCCTTGAGGGCAAACACTTTTAGTTCTATAACCTTTAAGATCAAAGAAGCTTTCACAAGCACTTGGGTCATTCAAGAGAGGCTTGTGTGGAAAGCTTGTTGGTGCTTGAAGATCAAACAAGTGCAAACCGTGTGTCACAAGCGAATAATCGAAAGCTTGTTGGCTTCACGTTTGGGGAGCTCGGAGCTAGTGGATCGCAACAATCGAAAGCTTGTCGAGTGTTCTACTAACTAAGGAGTATTGTAAGTGTTACATAACTCTTAGTATGTAGGACTTGTAATTTGATTACATGCCTTTTGATTGTTGTTAAAAATATTATCCATGATACATGATTAGTTGTGTAAATGCATGTGATTTAGATCTTGTGGCATTAAATGGATTCAAACTTGATGCAAGTGTTGCATGCTTCCAAATTTTTTAAATTCCGCATATTTGGTTGCTTTGATCTCCATTCCCTTCACTAACATCATCAGCAGCAATAGAAATTTTTTTATTTTATAGGCAATATACTGGAACAATGACTTCTATTTTAGAACAATACTTTACAAAATTAATTTTCTGGTAATGTTTATAAATTGTGTAAACGTACAACAAAAGAGGTAGATTATGCTAAACTAACAGGGGAGTTTTAGCCGTTCTAAAACTCCCTAGTTGTATGCATGCATATATATATATGTGTCCTATAATCCATCTATTTGCTCTATGCTTCAGAGATCAAAAGACGATCTGCAGTCAAAGTTGCTGCAAAATTTTCGAGTCGCTGAACACCCTGAGAACGTAGCTGGGAATTTCAAGGTGCTCAAACTTTTAGTGGAACACCAGGTATAGGCTCAAGAACCTGAGCATCCGGTAGTTCTTTAGCCAAAAGTTCCTGCATGAATTAAAATTTTAATGCTTCATAAGTTCTTATATTCAAGAAAAGTTGACAAAAGAAGTTAAAGATCTCAGCCATCTTGAATTATATAGAATATTAAGTAATGTAAAAAGAAAGAAAAAAAATTAAATATACCAAAATCAATCTAGATTATCTTATTCAATCTGTAGATTACTGCCTGAATTATGTCCTTTCTTTTTCAAGAAAAGGATTTTTTGTTGACAATTTCATTTTTGTGAATGATGTTATCAGAACTTGAAATAGAACCAACTCTAAAACTATTAACTTGTTTCAATCTCTGCTAAAGGTTCAGCGAAAGGGAATCAATGGCAAATAAATAGCTTAGACATGTACATTGTGAAGGAAAATTTGAATGTTTAATGCAATATTTGTGCAAGAAAATCAATCTATGAATGCTACTAACTTGCAGTTCATCTCATAGAATACATGATAGTTACAGCATGCAACAGTTGCCCGCATTTAGCTATTTGCATTATCAAAATCTATTTGCCTCCTGATTTTACCTTGTGTGACGGCTGTTACATTTATTTTTAGAAAATTCTTGTCCACTCGGGTTATATTACACAAAACGGTTAGATTTGTAATGCACATATACGGTTATATTATTATTGGTCCAGTGTAAAATACTAAGAGCATATGTCACTCATCCAACCAATCTACTATTGGTAGACAGTAGAAGAAAAACTTGTAACTGGAAAAAGAAGAAAACTGACCTTGAAGGATTGTACTGTTCCTTCTGCCTGGATGATACTGGCAAGAAACCCTTTGCTATCAAGGTCTCCATTTTTCATCGGGACAACAAACCTAGGAAACAAGGGAACTAAGTAAAAATAGAGATAAAAATGCATACACTCTAAATTTTGTTCATATAACTCTTTTGAGAACAAGGTAAAGTCTGTGTACTTGGCATGCAACAACTTTGCTAGTTTGACTGCATCTTCTTGTCCAGAAACCAAAGTAAATTTAGGCAGAAGCTGCTTTATTACTGGCGTGATAACAATATCAGCACGTTCTTTCTCAAGAAAATTCTGGTTATATACACAGTGGGGTTCATAGTAGAGAGTCATTTGGCCTTGTGGAGAACTAACAAGGTACCTGAAGCAAATAGCATAACAAAGCCATATTTGTAGGTCACCAAACAGACACATGTTAAGCCAGACATATAAATAAGAAATAAGTAGCTCCACTTCAAGCACAAAAAATCTTACCCATTCTCAGGGCGCTGCCAAGGAGGACCCAGAACTGGTCCTGCAGTAGCCTGCACTCTGACTTTAGAACCATTTCTACCTTCAATTTCAGAGCTCTTGCTAGGTTCCAAATAAGTGACCTGAAAGAATCTGAAACTTTGTTTGGGTTTGAATATGGAAATGCTTAAATATTATCAAAATACCTCCACTACATAATATGTACAGTGGATAACATAGTTTAAATGTTAGCACTGCACGGCCAATAGCAAAGCTCTTTTTTTATTTTTTTGAAACATCCAATAGCAAAGCTTTAAACTGCTTGAAAGTAACTTCACTGTATATACTGGTCACAGGCCATATTAGAATGGCAATAATAGGTGTACATGAATGAAATTCAGAATACTTTCCTCTATCATTCTTAAATCTTAATTGTGTTTAATAGTGAAATCATGATCAACTCCAAACTATGTGGCGAGACCTCCACTAAGAACACAATTATTCTTTGAGGAAGTGCACATTAATTTGGACCTTATCTTCAAAATTGAGGTGCTAAGACACACATAGTTTAAATAATCATATTCCTTTATCAAGCAATGGTGTAATGGGCCAATAGTGACTATAGAGAACAAGAAACACTAAATAAAAATGAAACCTCATAATAAACTGGAGAAAGAAGCTACTGCATGGAGACATTAGTGAAGTAGTATTTTGGATAACATTTGAATAGATGCCAGCTTAAAAAATACTACAAGCACTGATATTTGCACCAATAAAAGGAGCAGACTGAATCCAAGGTTGCAAAGAACTTACATTGCTAAAAAGAGGATCCAACAGAGGCTTAGCATTAGGAGTTGCAATGACTCTAATGCTTGGCAATTTTTCAGACAGTGGCTTTAAGGTTTTCAAGTGGCAATGATCGTCAAGGCTTTGAGTAATTAGCAAGCAGTCCACTTCAGGAAGATCACTAAGCTGCATTACAATTCGCAGAACTAATTTAAGCAACAGTCAACACTCAACAGAGATTTTATAAGAAATCCAGATGCTACAAATTACTAGACGCTTCATGACAAACGAATACTAACATCACAAAATTGACTGTATACTCCTTTGAGATACAATACCGCAACCAACATTATGAGCTTCAATTAATAAAGTAATTCAAGCATTGAAACATAGAAGTACCTGGAAATTCTTTAAGTACTTCTTGGCAGCATCATATAGCCAAGGGATACCAAAATCCAAGTTACCTACCAAGATTGGGTCAACCAGAATGTTCACTCCACCCACCTCCCATAACCAACTATTCCCCTAAAACCAATTAAATCAATACACACACATGAATAGAAGGTCAACAAAAAATGAAAATCAGTCAAATTTTTCCAAGACACAAATCAAGAAACCCAGAACACTACCTCTAAGTAGGTGAGCTTAAACACATGGGTGCCAGCAGAACTCGACCCAACTGCGCTTTCTTCAGATACAACTGCAGAAACACTCTTATATAGCCTGTAAATGAGTGCAACTAGTGTCTCCAGTCATAAATTTCACAACAAAAAGAACATAAATTTTAAGACTTTATGAGAAGGATATGAAAAAAAGAGACCTTTTTTGTGGTAGTTTCAATGAGCTGGAACTGAAGCAGATTGGAGCCTTACAACATGAAGAAAGATGGGTAGGTGAGAATGGGTTGAATGGAGAAAAGGGTCTGCTTCTACAACAAGGATTGAAGAGAATTGAATTGCAATGAAGTGCCATTTTTCAGGTCTTTCTAATGGTAAACTTTTTTTTGTCCAACTGAACAATTTTCCTTCCCGCGAATTCTTAACCAATTTTCTGAAGAGCAAAATCATTTACTCAAATGGTTTAGATTTTGCCACGTGGACAATGATGACTGGCCATTTCTGAACTTTGATTATGAATGTAGTTAGTTGGCTAGCTGGACTGAGTTTTTAGCTTTCACCAGGGAGCATAAGTTTAACAGGAAAAGTTAATAAATCAAATAAATTAATAACCATATAAGCTAGTTTGATTTATTTCTATAGTGGGTTAATATTTGGATGAGAAAAAATTAATATCAAAACTTGGGTTTTCGTGAATTGCAATGTTAAAATTATAACTTAAAAGGAATTTTTTTACAATTATTTTTAATATTCAAGACTAGTATGAATTCAATTGGTAAATGTAAAAGGGAGCAAGTCTCTTCGTATACAAAACTTTAATTAATTTAAATTGAGTCATGTGTTTCCTTATAGCTTGTATATTTATATTGGTATTTTAATACAACATTCTTGCCAATCAATTAATTCTACTTTTATTTTATCAGATCTGAATTATTTTTTTGTCCTGAATTTCAAATGGAAACTATTAGTTGGGTTGGAAATATGAGCCATTCGATGATTACTCATTTCACCATTAAAATCTCAACTCATAGCATGCGTTGAGGTCTTGAAAACACTTCGCATTCTCTAAATCAGCTATCCTGTCACGTCCTAAGCAAAGCAAAGCAAAGTCTGCCACTATCAATACCAACGGTTTATAAAGAAGAAAATGAGCTGTTATTGGCTGTTCTGGCAGACCTTGTCCTCAGCAGTAGAGAACTGTCTCAGGCAAAGCCATTTTTACCCCAAAAAAGTTAATACACCAAAGACCATCTTAGTTCTTAATAAGAAAAAAAAGTCATTGATACTTCATAATTCTACTCCAGAAAGGACCTGCCACAAGTAATGTTACAGCTTATAATCAATCAAGAACCATACAAATCCTTTGTCCCAATAGCTCAACCTGCCTGGCAACCTTTCAGTATTTGCCAGTCACTTGGAGAAAAGAAAAATGACTGTTCCTCTCACCTTCTGCACATTTAAAAGGAGAGAAAGACAAGAAGCTCAACCTGCCTGGCAACCTTTCAGTATTTGCCAGTCACTTAGAGAAAAGAAAAATGACTGTTCCTCTCACCTTCTGCACATTTAAAAGGAGAGAGAGACAAGAAGCTCAATTGCTCTTTTTTTCACAATGAAACCACAGGATCCCATACAAGAAGAGTTCTCCATACTGTACATTTCGATGAATTTTAACTATATCTTAAAAGCAAGTTCTCTCTCCCATTTTTTGGGCTGATAAGGTTCTATCTTCACAATTTTGCTACCCTGGAGCACCAGTAACTCATCGCCAGAAGCAATTTTCTCATGCCATACAAATTCATTCTCATATTCAAACTTCTTGAGAGTATCTGCTGTATTTTCAACTTCTTTGTTAAAGACAGATTTCCATGAATCTTCCCCTGGTATTTTCTTCTTTGCATTGGTTAGTGCATCTTGAAGAACTCCAATGGCAACTCCAACTTGGCCATCATTCTTTAAACTTCCTGCAAAGTATTTTTTACTACGTAATTCATGTAGAGCTTTGCACGATGATATAAATTCCTGCACAGGGCATAAAAAGGATCCATAAATATTTAGGAACTAGATCAAGATGAAACCACGCCTAATCAGGCAATCAGTAAAACACATAAAGAGAAATCATTTTCTTCCATCTTCTGTGTGAATGTGTGCATGGGAGTTCATGTCAGCACAGTGGGATAAACTTTTCTTTTTCTAAAAAGGGAAGCAGCAACAAACAAATGCATATATAGCATATAAAAATATATCACAGAAAATTCAATTTAAACATACAATATAGAAGCTTCAAGAACCACCGGCACAGCAATTTGTGCACCTGAAGAAATGTACATCTTTCCCCTGTCCTCTACATTTATTTCTTTCCTTAGGCAACTCCAAAAGTCCTTTTATTCTTGAATTCTAACTAAAAATGATCTGGAATTGAAGTTCTTTTCATACATGCACACATTTGCAAAAATCTTATATATACTCATGTTGGACAGTTCAATAAGTTCGACGTAGGTTTCAATTTTCAAAATTTTTGGTTCATTTATCTTGTTTATTTTAAAGAGGTGGACTGAAAATTAAAGTCTAAGAAAAGTCAGCTAGATCCCCTTCATTCAATTGTAGCTTTGAAACTGTGAAATCAAAGTTATCCCACTTGATATATATTCTTCCACAAAAATTTAGTATTTGCTGGAGAATTAATCAACATGAAAGGCAATCATTTTCTTCTGCTAGGAAACTACAAAAAGCAAATTAATTTTAAGTTTATAGTTTGACTAAACCTAGTTTGTTGGAGTTTTAAAATGCTGCTCATCAATCTTATTAAAACCATAAAAGCTCATATTCATTCTATGATTAGATTTGTCTTTTAACTTAGCCACCAGGCCACGCAACAAATACCAGGGAAATATAGTAGCATCTCCTGAAAGACTCCCTTTATTCTTTCAAATAGCACACTAACGCCACTAAAATGAGGATTCCATTTAAATTTTGGTATTTTGCCCATCCATTTTCAAGCCACTTTAAATATCCTGCAAGAAAACTAATTCTATCCCAGAAGGACATAGTCCCTCAGATGCAACATAAATTATGTATTTGTTTTTCTCAACCAACAATAAGAACAAATAGTCAAATACAGTCTAGATAATTGTCATAAACTACATACGCACCAAAAAGCGTGATGAAATAGACTTGTACTCTCCAATTCCTGAATTTAAAGCAGCAGTGGCCTCGCTGAGCAGTTCTGCAATGCCATAGTGCAGCTTTGACAAAACTCCAAAACCAGTATTTCCTGTTTCTTCAGCCTTTATTATGTATACAGCCTATCACATTTTAAGATCATCAATTATCACAGAGAAAAATCTGCAAAATTCCTATCAGCCAAGCCTAACCAAAGTTAACAAAAAAAAAAAAAAAAAAAGGAACTGCTAAACTGTTGCTAGTTTCTGCTACTCAGGAGTCAGGACAACAATTGACAAGTTGACAGCCAAAGGGATAACCTGTGCCTCAGCCAAACAAATGAGACTTATAGCGGCAGCCACAGATGAAGTAGCTTCTGGTGGCCGTTCGGTAGATCCTGCAAGTTGCAAAGAGGGAAGAACCTCATGAGCCAGATAATGAAAGACTCCGGCAGCTTCTCTGAAGATGAAGGCTGATTGCTTCAAGTCTACAACAATACAAAGGTAGTAAATAGACAATTAATCGACAAAACTCATGGCAATGACACATAAATTTGTAACTAAAACCCACCTGCTGGCAGAAATTCCAAAGCCCTCTCCCTAAGTGTTGCTCCATAAAGGAAAAGAGCCATACCAAGCTCAAACCGCAAATTATCAATTTGAAAAAACTTTGGACCTGTAAGGTTTAGAAAAGATGATGAGCCAATAACACTGCTCCATTGTATCCTTAGTTGTGAGATCCACCGGACCATCTGATTGTTGCTGCAAACCAAATCGGCATGAGAAATGAAATTTTCCAGTAATGGTAGATACTGTTCCAGTCTAAGACGTTCCTGAGGTAATTGAATGAAATTTTAAATCAGAAAAACCTGCTAAACATCGGCAGGTGTACGAAACATCGTCATTATTCGCAAACCATGTCACCTATTTTGAATCAAACTGCAAATTTAGTCATGAACTGCTATTTAACATAAATTCAGTGCCAAAAAAAGCAAAAAGAGAGAATCACACTAATAGTTGCAAATTTCATCAGAACCAAATTGTAAAAAAAAAAAAAAAAAAAAAGTACAGAAAGCATAGTTGTCAAATCGAGATTCGAATCCTAATTTTGTAAATCGAGAATAGAACCGAATCGAATTGTAACATTCATTTCATATTAATAATATTAATCAAAAGAACATATTTTCTTGTAAAAAGTATATTTCACATAAGGTATTCCTTAAATTTAAAATATATTATTTACTACTACTATATATTATCAGAATTTTTTAATAATATGATATATTAATAATTTTTTGATAATATAATGGATTAAATATAATATAAGTAATAGCATTTGCAATGGTCCTCATGTATATCTTTAGGTAAAGAAGAAAGCAAAATATAAAAGGTGGGTTCATGAAATAGAAGTGGTATAGGAAGAAAGAATTTGCAATTTCAACCTTAAGTGTTTTTACTTAAAAGACCATTTGCAGTTTAGCTAGATAAGTTCTTTGCCTGGAATGTATATTACCCTTTTTCTTTAATTTGAAAGACTTCTTCCATCCTTTGATTGTACAGTTTCTTAAATAGGATTCATAACAAGAATCGGTGAGAATCGCAGATACATATTAATTCGTACGATTCACTAGCAATTTGCATGATTCGTCACCGACCCTCATATTTTCCCAATTCACCCATAGATTCTTATCGCGTCTGGGTTGAATCTACTCGAATCATTCGATTCAAATCGTGAATTGTACGATTCTAACAACAGTGACAGAAAGGATTTTAGATTACTTTCAAACAGACTACTCCATCATCTAAGACATGGACAGTACAAATATCTAGAAAGAAAAGAAACTTATTTGAACACATGATTCCATCCATCAAAGCAAAGAAGAAAATTTATCATTCATTGGGTTCTAGGAAGTTTAACAATCACATATAGAAAAAAAAAACCAGCTTTAAACAATATGAATGCCAATTGTACAAATCTCTGACAGAAAAATCACATTTCAGCCTTAAACAATATGAAAAACCAATAGAATAAATCTTTGACCAATCGTAAAAATCTTTGAAAGAAAAATCGCATTTCAATGGAAAGTTGACCTGCTCACAACGAGAAGTGGATCCACCAGACATTTCTCTTGCAATAGCTTCAGTGATGAAGCTTGTTTGATTAATGGAGTCCTCAATCACTCTACGTTTGGAGCTCAACTCCTTCAGATGCTCCAGAGTAACAGAATCCCGTGCAGCAATTACATCCTCAAACACGATCTGCTAACATTGCTAGCATATGTTAAAACATAAAGCACAACTCAAGCATACAGTTTTCCATGAAATAGCTCAATGACAAGACATCAACCAGCAAACAAATTGTTTTTTTTTTTTAAAAAAAAGAAACAATAAAATGCTGCAAATTGTAATACAATGCTTCAAGTTAAGGTTTTTCTTATGCTGGGTTTCTTGAATCGAACACATTACAGCTCTTGAAGCATAATTATATAAATCTGTATCTCAACCAGTTGAATTGTTCCAAAGTTCATAATAGTTCACATCCCATTAAAAAAACATATAATATCCTGATATTTTAGCCAGCTTAGCTTTTCAAACTTAAATTCAATCCCTTTCCACACTAAAACAAGCAGTAAGTTAGATAATTTTTTTTTTAAAAAAAAAGATACATGCAGAACACAATGATCCATATCTCAATAAGAAAAAAAAAAAAAAGAAAAAAACACCAAAACACACATTCAAACAAAATTCCACTGAAATCCCAAATAAACAATGCCAAGAGCCAATCAATAGAAAGGCAAAAGAATACCTTTTTAGTTTTAAGCTTGCCCAATTCTTGATATCGCAGCATCATCTTAACCTGCCCTCAAAAAGCTCAGGACAGACAAAACGGTTAAACACCAAAAACCAAGAGACAACAACAACAGATTAAAACAACAAAAAAGCACCTTAATTTGCCTTTACAAAACCACTATATACCCACATACATTTATTGCAAAAATCCCACAAACAGAAAGCAATTATATCCCAATTTGCACACAACTATCAGTCCACCGCATAAAAAACCATTCCAGGACTTTTGGGTCTTTCTCACTTTTTACAGAAATGCACATAGATATGATTACAAACCGATAGTCATTTTCAAGGATCGATTCTTTATTTATTATTATTGCTATTAGTTTCCTTCTCTACCAAGATCACATTCAATACAAAAGTGGCTGAGAAGAACATTCTGGCACTCGCGGGCCATATGGGCTCCCGCTTAACCCTTGAAAAACTCGGTTTTGTCATTCGAGTCGGGTCGGATAAAACGCACCGTTTTTGTTTTCCTCACAATTTTTAACTAGCATGTAATAAAAGACTTAAACAAGGGCAAAGGTGCATTTTTGCCCCCGATGTTTACTCCAAAGCTCCCATCTGCCTTTAATGTATTTTTAGACCAATTAAGCACAAAATTCATGAAACCCTATGATTTAAGCCTCTCCACAAATGGCAAATGATTTCAAAACATTATAAATTTAAGATTGCCAATACATTTGGATACATGAGTTCTCTTGAGCATTTTTATCAAGCATGTTGCATGCATGATACATTTACTTTGAACATCTCTAATTGCAAAAATCTAAAAAAAAAAAAAAAACAAATATTGACCAAGTTTGACCATACAACTATTAACACTGAAGTTTAAAAAATCATCACTAAACTAACAACATTTGATCTAAATAAAGTCAAATCCACAAACAACCTGTAGATTTATTTTATTTTTCTTTGACTAAATTAATGAATAAAAAGGCTTAGAACACGAAGATGAAGAGATTGAGAAGAGACAAAAAGCAATTTGTGTGAAGGAAGAGGGGAAAAAAAAGAAAAGAAAGTAGAGAAGTAATGTATTCCTTGTATTTAGAGAATTAGGTTCTTCATAAATTTTAGGGATAAATATATAAATGGTGTCTGAACTTTTTTACTTTTGCTATTTTGATGTTTGAACAAATTTTTTTACCAATTAGGTATCTGAACCTGCTAAAATTTTCTAAATTGGTGTCTCTAGCAGCTTTTACAGGTTAAAGTGTCTACATATCATATTTTAAGCTATAAATTGACTTAACTACCCTTCTTTTATATTAAACTTTATTTTCTTTTTTATTCTAATAATTTTTTAGAAAATTATCAAAAATGAAAAAGTATTTTTTATTTATTAAAAAAATAGAAAATTTAAATATTATTTTTTATTTTTAGTTTACTAATTATAGTGGCTAAATTTAATTTTTTATTCATGATTTTAGTCAAATTTTTATTTTAGTTAAATTATATTTTTCTTTTCACTCTTTTAAGTTTAATATTTTTATTTTTTTATGATAATATTTCAATTTTATTTTTATTTTATATTAATGATATTCAATATTTTTTTTCAAATTTAATATATGAGTGAAAAAAATTAAATTGAACAACATAAAAAATTGAAATCTAATATAAAAAAGGGCATTTAAAATTAAATATATTAGATTATAGTGCTTATAATATAATAAATTAACTTAAATGTTCTTTTTATATGAGATTTTAATTTCTTGTTTTTAATTTAATTTTTTCACTCATATATGTTACATTTGACAAATATATTGATATTATTAAAATAAAGTAAAATAAAAAATAAAATTGAAATATTATTATAGAAAAATAAAATAAAATATAAATTTTAAATTTTAAAGAGTAAAAAGAAAAATAGAATTTAACTGAAATAAATTATAAATAAAATTTTATTTATTATAATTAAAATAAAACAATGTTTGTAGTGAATAAAAATTTAGAATGACTAAAATCATAAATAAAAAATTAAATTCAACCACTATAATTAATAAATTTAAAAATAAAAATAATATTTAATTTTTCTTGTTTGGTTGATTAAAAAAATTATTAGAATAAAAAAAATAAAGTTTAATATAAAAAAATGGTATTTAAGTCAATTTACTGCTTAAAATATGATATATATGCACTTTAACATATAAAACCTGCTAGAGACACCATTTTATAAATTTTTAGCAAGTTTAGACACCTAATTGAAAAAAAAAAATTGTTCAAACACCAAAATAGAAAAAGTAAAAAAGTTTACATACGTGCATTTATCCCTCTTATATATAATGGTTTTGTATCAAAATACCCGCAAATATTACAGTAACAATCGTCTTTTGTCGTGTATTGAAATGGTTAGAACAATTGAACTTCAAGACATGCAGACTTTAGTTTCATCCAGGTTCAATGTCTGATTCTTAAACTTTTTGTTTTTACCAATTTTTTTAACTCCACCGGATACCTTAATATGTAGAACGAAAATATAAAAAACCACGCACAAAAAAAAAAATCAATTTAGTATTTTAGTCAATTTCACAAGTGGGTTCTATAGATGATATGTAGAATCATCCAAGTGCTTTATGATTGTAAAGCATGACGTAAAGTTGATTAGAGACGATTATTTATTGGGAACAAAATATCTCAAATTGGGACAGCAATTTAGCAATGCAAAGAAATAGCAAAGTAGCCGGCTAAATAATCCAAGAACCCTTCCAAGCAGCAAAGACGCATCAGACAAAATACCAAATAAAAGTTAGGAACTTGGCATCGACTAAATCAAATAAGGGCCTACTATTATTTGTCTTTTTTTTTTTAATTTATTACACCATTTTAATTTTTCAAATATATTTTTTAGAATATTATTTTTTTCTCTTCTATTAATATTTTCATTAAAATTAACCTTAATTTACATAAAATCTATACTTTTCAATATACCATTCCATTGTTTGAAACTTTAGAGAAATGAGCCGAAAATATATCAATTGAACATTTATTCAGTTTAAAAGGTTAAGATGTTAAGTGAAAGTATCCAATTGGTATATAAACTCACTTAATCTAAGTTATAAAACCGATGTGGGATTAATTATTTCAACAACCATATTATACTACTTACTCCCTAAAATTTTAAAAGTATATTTTTATTTTTCTCATTATTATATATTAACTTTTTCTGTTAAATTTTTTAATGAAAATTATTATTAAATAAGTATAAATAACTATAAAAGGTGGTTGAATCATAAAATAAAAAATAACTTTAAGTAATTTACTTAATAGTTTAAACAAACAATTAAAATTAAAAAAATAAATTTTGAAGTTAAAAAAATAATTTATAATTGATTAACTTTTTATTTAATTACAACCATTAATTAACTTTTTTATATTTGTACTTATATATAAAGATTAATATAATGATTTTAATTTTATTTGTATATTGCATGCTGAAAAGATTAAGAAAACAATTTTTAAATATCATGAACCGAGCAGTGTAATATGGTGAAATAAGAGGGGGAAATTGCAATTCAACCATAAAATATTAATACTATGAGCCGAAGACGGGTTCTTCCATCCATGTCTGATGTCACGTCAAAAATTGTCATTGAAATTGTCAAACACCAACCCAATAAAAGTTCCTTTTCAACACGTTTTCTGTCCATACTTCATCTCATCACTGTTAAACGGATACTCATCCTACTACGCGTTTGCATGCAATGAATCCGACAACTAGGGCACATTCGTATGTGCACGAGCACCAGTACCCTAAAACTTTAATTGGTTTTCAAAAGCAATTCCTGTAGCTGCAGCTGTAGCTGCAGCTGCAGCTAGCAAAATGAGAGCCAGGCTGCAGAATATTCCTCAAATTTCATATTATCCTGCGTAAATAATAGCTGGCGGCATGCAACGCCACCTGGTTGCCATGCTGACAAAATCTAAGGGAAAAAAAATGAGAAAACCAGACAATTGGAGAAGAGCCTAAACCACGTATTTTCATTTATCTAGCTACAAGCATTTGTATGAGCAATGATCTTATACACTTTAGTGGATAACAACATGAATATTACACACAGTGACCCACTGGCCATTTACAATCCGAGAGACTGCCAAGAGATCAATATATATAATTAGCATCAGTCCATTCACCAAAAGTTTCTCCATTCTTGCCTGCTCTGCAGGCAAAATGCTCCACCAACTTCATTCAAGCAGGAGGAGATTTCTGAGACCAATTTAAGAGCATGAAAACCTCAACAACAGAACCTTGTGGTCCCAGCCCGTGCTGCATTTCGAGGAGTATGAAAAGTACGCATTGGTATTTACACTCATATCGGTCTCGTTCTTGGTGATGCACCAGGTGTTTGGCCCTTCAAAAAAGAGGTTTCCAAGCCAGGATCATGACAGTATAATGTGTTTGGTCTCGTCGAATACATTGAGTAATCGCTTAAGTTGTAATTACTTTGCCCTACTAATGCATACGCCGGATGAGGAGGTGAAAGGAAACAACTCTTGTGTGCTGGCCCATGTTGTCGTAATGGGCTAGAACAAGGGGATACAGGTAAAGATGTGATCATTCTTACATCATTTCTGCATACAATGCTACTGAAGTCAATAAAAGGTTGAATATTATCATGATGCATAAAAGAGATATGATTGGAAGTATGCCATTCACCTAGTGTTCTTCAATGCTCTGACATTAGTGATCACTTGCTTTGTTGCATAATCTCCCTCAGACAGTGGGATGCTTGTTCTGTTGGAGTGGAGATCTAAGACTGGCTGCTTGCAAAGCAACACTATAATCAATTAGCTGACATCCAAGTTTATGCATATGCAATAAAAATAAATTTCTAAAACACTGCAAATGCACACACAATCACATGACAAAGAATAGTAATGTACAACCAAAATAAATTTAAGAACATTTTGGGGGTTTGGAACTGGCGAGTCATATAGAGCTATGGTGTGTGCAAAACATTCTGGCCCTATACCAGCGAAGGCATATCTAACCAATACACCCTTTCTTCAGCTGCATTGCTGCTTTAGGTCCAATTAGATTTAACAACATTCTTGGTCAAACAAATATTTATAGCATAAAAGTTTTTTTAAAAAACTCAGCAAAAAAAACTCAATACCAAAGGCTCTTTTGCTTGCACATTGTTTACTAAACAGCATAAGTGGTAAGAAGTCAGCATGATGTACTCCTTAGGCATATGCCCAAAATCCTGGTGATGATTATGCCAAGCAAATGTCTCAAATTTTAACACATCCAATGAAAAGTACACCTTCCATCTTTCAATTCAAAATGATACTAAAATAAGTTAAGGATATACCGGTGTGCGGCTTCCATCAAAAGTGTATGGGAAAGCATCTCTAGTAATGTTGATGTTAGCAGCTCTTGTTGTTGCTTGGTCCCTAATGAAAGGGTGGTCCAACAATTGTGAAGCTGTAGGACGCGCTGATGGATCCCGCTGCAAGCACAGCTTTATAAAATTTTTTGCATCATTTGAAAGGTGATCAGGTATATCTGGCATATCTTTGCTGTTTCCAATTTTAAAAATTGCAGCTACCTGTTAAATTCAACATGATCAGAAGAACTAAATCCAACAACAGCGTTAAAGCTGACCATAACAAAGGTGATTTAAGTGAAATTTTCAAAAGCTCACCCCTTCATACTGGTTCCATGGTGGTTTGGATGTTGCCATCTCAAGAATTGTACACCCTAAGCTCCATATATCCACTGCAAGATTGTAGCCATTGGTATTCATTACAACCTGAGATCAGATCCAAAAAAGAAAGAACCAGTGATGAAAATGAATCCTGATGAACAGTCGACAACAGATATGAAACACTAAGAAGGGTGAGGCTTTATATATACATAAAAATTAACCATATGCACAAGACAGGATATGGGCATGTCTGTGTTAGGGTCAGGGAGAAAGAGAAGATACCTCAGGTGCCATCCAATAGGGACTTCCCTTGAACGAAAGCATTGAAGAACAAGCCGTTATCTGATTCAGAGAACAAGTTGAAAACAGTTTCACCAATAATTATCCAAATACAATGGCAGTTGCAAAAAGAAAAGTAATTGAATGCTGATGAGGTAAAACTTAGAAGTGAACTCCCATTCAATTCTGTACAATTTGTAAACATCTATTTTTGCAAATATTCAGGATTCAAATTCTACAGTTTGAAATAAGCCGTACATGTTTAGCCATGCCAAAGTCGGCCAATTTGATTTCACCATTAGGGTCCACTAATATGTTGGCCCCTTTGATATCCCTATCAGGAAAACACACACATTACAAAAGATAAGAATTTGAAAAAGGCTATGATTTTCAGATTTAACAAGTAATCAACCATCATACACCAACATTTTAAATACCTATGAACAGTATTTCTTCCATGTAAATAGGCAAGCCCAGAAAGAATTTGCCTGGTATAATTTTGAATGACTGGTTCCTTAAAGGCACCATATTCTTGAAGCAATTTGTTAATTGAACCACCAGAGACATACTCCAAATACACTGAAAGTGTTTCTTCACTCTGTAGAAATGGAAAACCAAAACAGTTATCAAAACAGATTCCAAAGTTCATATTCAATGACTCTGATTGAACGAAGTGGATAGCTTTGACATTGTCAGGAAAAAGATTCAAAAATCCCTGTCATATGTGTATAAAGAAGAAGCACTTCAGAGATATCATACCAGTTCACTTCCATAATATCGGACAATATTTAGATGTTGAAGCTGATTAAGCAAATTGATTTCCTGTTGACAAGGAAAATTAGCTAGAAATCAATCATCAAGCGTCAACAAAATATGTAAAACACTATCTGAAAATGCACTACTTTGCTGGCTTATCAGTGGACTCAATTTGATATCACAAACTAAGTACCTGGTTCAGTTGCTTAAGACATTCTTTTGATGTTTGATCATCAGATACTCTGACTTCTTTTATTGCACACATGTGCCCACCCTCACTGTTGAAATTGCATTACAACATTTAGAAGAGTGCAACAATATGACAAATTGATTCAACAGGAAAATAGAATTGCACTCAATTACTCATTTATTTGCTCTTTTTTTTTTTCTTTTTTCTATTTAGAACAGCAGTTACACCGCATTCACATAATATAACATAAGTGCCTTGCATATGATCATCTTATAACTAAAACAAATCTACACTCATCTTCACAGTTGTTAAGACAACACAATGTTTTTAGCTAAATGAAATGGATTGAAGCTTGAGCCACAAATTACTTAAGCTACTTAGTTTAGAAGAATCATTGAGATTACCAGTTAAATCCAAGGTAGACATGTCCGAAAGTTCCCCTTCCCAGGAGCTTTCCTTTCTTCCATCTTGATACTGGAACAGTTGTGTTTTCAGTCACTACAGGAGTTCTAGTGCCTGGCAAGGAAGGAGGGCTGCTAGGAGAACCTGGTGGAAGAGGCAGAGGATGACATTGGTTCTTTCCATCTTCCAACCTTCCCGTTGGTGACTCTAGATTCATACCTCCCAACAATGGATGAATAGGTGATGGCGACCTGCTAGCACCTCTCGATGCAGGACCAGGACTTCTAGATCCAGGACGGGGGCTTCTTGAACCAGGACCTGGACTTCTTGATCCAGGACCTGGACTTCTTGACCCCATATTGAACCTTATATCACCATTTCCTCTATGATCAACAGCTAACCTGGGTTTCAATTAGATGATTCATTTGAGAATCAATCTGAATTTATTCTTGTAATGGTTGATTACTCAGACTAACCAATTAGAAACTAAAATCAGCTCCACACAAAACATTTCCAGATGTGTCATAGAACTTGCATTAAATCCTTAGTTTATAATGAAGTATAAACTCAATTAATATAAACTTCAGTCTAAATGTACAGCTTTGAGAAATTTACTTTAGATACTGGTGGAGAGATTAAGACTAAGTTGAAGAAGCCAAATGAAAAACAATAAACTAATTGATAGGAAAGAGAAGAAAAAACCCAGTACATAGAGCAACCAAACTCTGACAAATAAAAGAAAATAGAGACGAAGACAAAAAGATACAGACACAGAAACAACATTAGCAGCCCAGAAAACCCAATTCTGACACACAACAGAGATTCATATGTCCTACAAGAACAATAATAAAAATAAAAAAACAACGTTATTTTTTACTCTACAAAAACCATCAAAAACAACATCTTTTAAATAACACAACATAAATCAAAACCATCAACTGAGAACTCGAATCAAACCACTCCTAAAAATCAACAAATCAAAAAAAAAAAAAAAAGAAAGAAAGAAAGAAAGAACCAACCTGTAACCATTAAAAAGATTACTGTGATGATCATTTGAAATCAGATGATCCTCGCCACAAGACCCAGAAGAGCTAACACTGGAATCAGAACCACCAGAAGCAGACCCAGATCCCAACCCTAACCCAGACCCAACACCGACACCAACTCCAACTCCAACTCCAGCCCCAGCAGCAACACCATGATCACTGCCTGACCCAGATGGCATAGGCAGAGGAAGACCAAGAGTAGCTCTCTTCTCAACTGAATCCGAATCGAAACCCGAAAACCCAGATGAGCCACCGCTAAAATCCTTGCTCACACGAGGGGAATTCCGGGTAAAAGGTGCCGGCTCATCAAGACTAGTACTGCTCTTGGTGTTGTCTCTGGTGCTGCCGCCGATGCTTCTGGCGCTGCTCTTCTTGTTAAAAAGAGTAATATCATTTTTAACAGTGGAGATTTCTTTCTCTTGTTGATGCCTATCTTCCTTGTTCTTTGATGATTTTTTTCCCCACCAAGCAGGCATCTCCCTCTCTTAATTATGATTAGTACTACTCAAAAATAAAATAAATAAAAAGAGGAGAAGAGGAAGAAGAAGAAGGGGAAGAGGAGACAGAGAAAGAGGAAGCTTTTATGAGTTTCTTTTTCTTTCCTTAAATTTAATTTTCAGTATTGTGTGTGTACACAGAAGACTCTGTCTTTTCTGTGTTAAAAAAAAAAAAAAAAATATATATATATATATATATATATATTTAATATGACCCTCGAGGAAATAGAGAGGAAAATGATAAGTTTTTTAATTAATTAATTAATAATTTTTTTGAGAGGAAGGATGTGGGACCCACAGTCTACAGTGAAGAACAGCTAAGAGAGAAAGGAGAATAAAAATGAGAAAGGGAAAGAGTAGATGTGGATTTGGGAGACGGCAGCCGGTGGTTGGATAAAGCACGAGACAGATGACGTGGTATCTTTTTTATTTTATTTTTATTATTTGTGGATATATTATATAGTGTAGGCGAGTGCGGGGGTGTTTACGTGTGGATTGTGTGTAAAAAGGTAATTTGCATGCTATTTGCTAGCAGGTTGTAAAAAGATGGAGAATCTACATGGATTATTGCGCTTTATTTTCATATATATTTTTTAAAAAACAAATACGTGTGTGCATTCGAAAGTTCTTCAATATGGAAGCGTGTGTATTAAACTACTAGTATTGTCACACCCTTTTTTCATTACAAATATATATATATACATACACACACCATCAACACATGATTTTTCTTATTTACTGAATTCATTTTTAGAAAATAAATCGTAATTTTTAATATATCTTTTTTCACGATTAACAATTTTTATAAATATGATTTTTAAATTTTAAATTAATTAAGTATAAAATATTTAATTTATAATTAATTTTATGCATTTATTATAAATGCATATTATTAAATCATTATTTTACTTTTAGATTATGTTAAAATATATAAAATAAATTAAAAAAATCATCAAATGTTAATAAGGAAAGAAAGCTAATCAAATAAACAAATTTGAGAGAAATTGATTCTTATCAAATATATTAATTTTCAGCATTAAGTGGTGTTATCAAACACTCCTGTAAAATTATTTGGAATTAACGTTCCGCTACCATGGAAACGTTTATGAAGTTTATTTGTTCTTATAAAATTTGAATGCGAACAACATTTCTTTAGCATTCTTGAGTTTGTAAAAGTACAAGTAATATATATATATTTCTAAATTTTTCACTTTTTAAAAATTTTATTTCCATTTTTTTCAAGTTTTTTAAATTCAGTATTGTATTACAAATTTTTTATCAAAAATAACCTTGGATGAAATTATGCGGTTGTGTTTTCATGAGGCGACACCGAAACAAGTTTTTATTCAAATAAAATAAGATCATTTTTTGCTTATTGAATCACAAAGTTCTGTCTGATGGCGAAAATTCAAATAAGATTACATGATTTAAGAACCAACTAATATAAATTTGATTAGAAGATTTATACTTTCTCTTTAGATTTCACAAAATTTGAAGAGTAGAAATTGAAAATTTAATAAAAATAGTTTTTTTAATACTTGAGATGTCATTTAAGTGATTTAACAGAATTATCGCTAACGGTAGTATTAAAAAAACCGAGATGTCTAGGTTTGGGGCAAACCACCGTTTTAGGAAGGTTGATGAGTTAATAATTTTTTTTACTAATTGAATATTTTATTTGAATAAAACTTGCTCTAGTTCCACCTCATAAAAAATAATCGCATAATTTCACCAAAGGCTATTTTTTATAAAAAATTTGTAATATGATACTGAATTTTAAAAATTTGAAAGAACATGTATGTGTGTGTGTGTGTATACATATTTGTACTTGATTCAACATAATAATACATATAAAAAGATATATTCTTCTATTTCAAACAAAATTGTAGAGTTCTCCGTGGTATCAAAGCTATAAAACTCGCAAGCCTAAATAACTCAGTTCCTCCGTTTTCTTATTAATCAGCTATAAAAGAACCCAAGCTTACAATTTGTTGCATTTTAAAGATAAAGTAATTGATAAAACTAAAGTTTACAAAAGTTGGATCACATTGTTAGACATTTATTAAATATCTAAGGTTAGATAGAGGAGGAGAATACTATAATCATTCGTATTTTGAGTCCATGGGTATAGTTCATGAAATTATTGCTCCAAATATACCATAACAAAATGGTGTGGCAAAATGGAAAAATCGAGTGCTAACTGAAATGGTACATGTTATAATTTCTAACTCTGGTTTAAGTCAAGGTTTTTTGAGTGAAGCAATGCTTATAGTATGCCACATTTTGAATAGACTTCTTAATAAAGGAGAAATACAACCCCATAAAACTTCTGGAACAAAAGAAAACTAAACTTAACTTATCTTAAAGTTTGGAGATGTCGTGCTATAATTAAAGTACTTGAACCCAAATGGAAAAAGTTAGGTGGTAAAGAGTTAAGTGCACTTTCTTATGATATGCACATAAAAGCAAAGCATATAGATTTATGGTTATAGAACCTAATTATTCATTACCCCATGAATACAATTATTGAATCATGTCATGCCATCTTTGATGAACAAAGTTTTAACTCAATTCCTAGACTTAAAAATAAAATTCCAAAATAAGATAGTTCAAACTTAGATAGAGGTGAGAAAATCGTAGATTATAATGAAAAAGAAGTTATTGAACTTTGAAGGAGCAAAAGAATAAGAAGAAAACTCATAAGATATGAAGAAAAATTTTTCTTTTATCTTGTGAAAAGAACAAGAGATACAGTTAACAATCAGTGATCCTTAAATATTTGAGGAAGCCATAAAATCCCAAGATGTAGCTTTTTGAAAATAAATAATTAATGATGATATTGGGTTTGATAGGATGCTCAAGAGGGGGGTGAATTGAGCACTTTTCAAAAATTGATGTAGAACTTGAAAACTACTTTTAATAAAAACTAGCACAACGGAAGATTTGAAAAGCTATTTCTCAAAGTAATTAGATTAGAATGACAAGCTCAAATTTAATAGTTACAAGACATCAGGTATAATAAATTAACAATCTAAGTAAAACTAATATTTTTGAATTTTTAAATAAAGAATCAAAGCAAAAGCATGATGAAAAGCAGTACAAGCATAAGAGCTAATTTTTAAGTAGGAAATTAGTTTAAGATGAATCGACAATTAAAATTAGAACTAAAAATAGTAGAAAGCATGCATGAAAATAAGGATAAGGAGTAAAGAGATGAGAAATCAGACACAGCAATTTTATCGTGGTTCAGCTACCTGCCTACATCCACTCCTTGAGGCATTCCTTAAGATTTTCTCTCAATCTCAGTCTCTTTTAACGGGCAAGAGATAAGCCTTGGAGTTCAGTCCTATCCATAAGTACCATGTTGCTAGAACTACCCTAGAAACTGATTTTCAAATAGATTTAGAAACTGCTCCCTATCTGGTTTTCAAATAGATCCAGAAAAATTGCAACCCACTGGTTTTCGCATAGAACTAGAAAACTGCTCCTCACTACTAGTTTTGCAAATCAACCAGGAAACTTATACTGCAAGCTTATCAATAGGTGCTTAAAGACCTTCTTCACTTGATTATAAAAGATTTTCAATATTTTTCTCTCAAAAATCACTCAAGAGAATACAAATAAATCCTATAAGCACTTGAGAGAGAAAATGGGCAATGTATGAAGTGCAATGCAAAATGATTCTATAATGTAATGTTCTCTACCCTTTACTAAAAATAGAATGACCTATTTATACTAAGGGCTAAGCTGGAAAGTGATATCATTTAAACCAATCATAAAATTTTGATAAAATAAATAACGATAAATCGTATACATTATGCATGGCTTGTGTAAGAGTGAGTGCAATGCAGAAGTGTGTGTTATATTATTTTATCTACAGAAAAGACAAGAGACAATGAGACAGGTGTCACAGAGCTATTTGTTCTGCTGATGTACAGAATTAGCTCGACTGCAGAAAATGTTCCTTTGTCTTTTTAGCCAAAAATGGAAATAAAGTACAGAGCTTGAAAACTATTAGATTTATAAGATGAACGGTGCAGATTTACTCTCAAGTACTTTTTATACATAAAGCTAATTTCTTCAATTACTGAAATACCCTTCAGCATCTTGCATTTGGGCTTCATGGGCTTTTACATGTGACAGCTTGAATTCACTCTTAATTTGTGTTCACACTTGAAAGCTTACATTCACACACATATTTACTATTTTTTCACCAATTTACTTGTTGTCATGTATCTCGATTTAACCATATCAGTAACAATATTATTTTTATTATTTTTGTTACTCATTAAAATCAAGCTTAGAAATTAGGCTCAAGTTGAACCTTTACAACAATCTCTCCCTTTTTGATGATGATAAAACTTAATAAAAATAACTTATTTTTAAAAGATAAGCGCATTTAAAACATAAATATGTGCAAGGAGACATATGTAGAGAATGGTATGCAATAAAAAATTTCTGAAACTAATTTTATTTCAAAGAAAATATCTTTTCTCCCCCTGAATTTATGCCGATAATTTTTAATAGACAATCAATTTTTTTCATTAATCTCTTTGAAGGAAATGATAAAGTAAACTATACATTGATAAAGCAGAATTGATAAATATATCAGAGCAATGAAAAGATAAAAGAACATACCAAACAAGAATCGAATTGAATGAAGAGATGTAGATTTATCGAGCTAAGCAAACAACAAATTAGCCTGTAGTTCATATAAAATAAGATTCAAGAAAGATACTTCAGGACATGACTATGTATTCTAATAATAAAAAATACTAATTCTACTTCCCATTTTTATCATCAGTCAAAAAGAAAGTAAAGAAGGAGAGTAGTAACTGTAGTCTAAACAAAAAAAATATTAAAAGTCTAGAGACAAAGATAAAACAAGCATATATTTAAATAAGAAACTAATTTTGTTATCTAGAAATACGAAAAGGCTTAAGCTGCTGGATCTGTGGATGGTTTCAATATTTGTCGGGTTACCCGACAGTTAGGTGGAATTTGTTTCTTTTGAGCTTTGTGTTTGAGCTTGTAACCGGGTTTGGATTTCATCTGTTCACCCTTGTCAGCATCCTTGGACTGCACTGTCTCTTCTTTCTTTGATAAAGCAACTGAGGCAGAAGGGAGAGGACGATCGAGAATTACCCTATAAAGATTAGCCAAACTAGCTTCATATTCGTCAACAAACTTGTCAAAACTAGCTTGGCAGCTGTCTATCAAAGCTTGGAATTTGGTTGCTGCAGAAGATAGAAACTGCCTTGCTATTTTGAGTTTTACTTCATCCTTTGTCATTTCACCCTTTGGCTATTCAGACGGTTTCTTAGCAGAATCTTTCATTTTTGGCTCATCTTCTATTAGCTTGTCAGCCTGTTTTTCAACACTGTCAGCTTCCAGTTGTTCCTCAGTCTTTTGCTGGTGGCTTCCTCAACCTCTTCCTTTTTAAACCCTTTTTCTTCTTCTATTACCTTTTCTTGTACAGTATTCAGAACATCTTTGATTACAGTATCTACTTCTTCCTCAAAAATAGCTTCAGAGCTCTTTTTTTGCTCTATATCTTTATTTTTAGAGCTGGATTTTTCAAACTCTAGCTTCTTAGTACCACCAGATACGTGGACTTTAATTTTAGACTTTTCTTCTTTGCTTTGTTTCTTTCTCGGACTTTCTCTAATCTTGAATCCTTGACGGGCTCTCTTTCTGATTTCTTCAAAAAGCCTATCAAGATCCACTTCTGACTCAAAATTAGAATCAGTGTCTGTGTCTTCTTTGACAATTACTTTTCCTTTAGCTTTTTTAACTTCGTATCAGAGACAGTGGTGGAATTTACAGGAGCAGAAACTTTCTTTTCTTCTTCTTTCTTCTCAAGTTTTTCTTTCTTGATATGTTTCAACTTTTTCTTGAGATCAGCTTCAGCTTTCTTGATTTCCTCCTTTTTTTACTTCTACTTCTTCAATCTTTGTGATTTTAGACTTGGACTTAATCTTCAGCACAAATGACTTTGAGATTACTTCAGATTTCTCAATCTTCTCAAAAGTTTCATCGCTTAAATCAACTTCTAGAAACTTAAAGAGCTTTGTTAAAATTATGGTATATGGCAGCCCTTTAGATTTCGTCAGGCTCATCATTAGACCTATAATAAAATAACACAAATCAAAGCTTTCCTTTCTGATCAAATACCACATTATGCACAACTCAACACTATTCATATAATCAAGGTTACCCAGTTTTGGTACTAAGAAGCAAGTAATGAACTTGTGTACAATTCTCAAATCTTGAGAGAGAGAGGCAGAACTTATATTCTTAGTGGCTTTGATTTCAGAGTTTCCAAAAACTTTCTTCTTAAATTCTTCTTCATCAAAGCTTTTAATTTTCTTCAAATCAGCTTTCTTTGCCAGTTTTGCACCACGATTCGGAATGTTGAAGGCTTCAGAGATGGTTTCTAGAGAAATAGTATACTTTTCTCCTTTTA
>CATIWO010404877.1:0-10632 GCA_949673435.1 Macaranga tanarius
AGTTGTTAGGTCTCCCTCTTAAAAGCATGTCTTGGTTGATATGTTATTGGTATGTGTTTCATTATGCATATTAAGCTATGTAAGAGTGCATGTGATATGATCTATGGGCATGGAAGTGTTATGTGTTTGATGCAAATGTTGTATGCAATGAAAAATTTTAAATTCCGCACTTTCATTGTTCTCCACATATACTTTCCTTCAGTTATAAATATCAGGTGCGGAAAATGCACCTTTACCTAGATTTTATAGGACCAGGGTAAAGTTCTCTGAATTTGGTATGGAAAGGTTACCCCAAAAGGAATTATAAGCCCAAGTGGATGGTGTTTGGATAGCCCCTCCCCTAGAAAAATTAAAAATTCCATTAAATTCTTTAGAGGTTAAAAATCTATTAACTCTCCTAAATTTGAATAACATGCTATAGAGAGGATTGGTTAGGTCTACCTTAGTGCATCTAAGGGTAAAGGTAGAAAGGAATTTAACAACCAAAGAGAAATATGTTAGAAGACCTTTAATGGCAAGGTTGAAAATAGAAATTTTATAAAGTAAAGTTTTTACCTCATCAAAGCAACCAAGATGATCAAGGGCCACTTTAGACATGTATCTCGAGGGTATAATTTTTCTCGGATTAAAGTATTTGTCCTTGACTTAATGTCACTTACGAAGTATTGAGTGGCATGATCCTTTTTAATTTATTCTTTGGTTGCTCTCTTGGATGATGATGGTGCAACTTGTTGTGATTTATTTAGAGCCATGATGAATCGGATGATTTTAACAAATATAAGATGAAGAAAATGGTGCAAGAAAGTATTTAAGATAAAGAAAAAGAAAAATAATGTTAAAAGAAGGCAAGAAACATGAAGAAAACAACAATAGTTTCTACGAATAATAAATTTTGGTGTGAAGAATGCATCTAAAAGTGGGCTTATATCGAGGTTTGATGTGCATTAACCACCCTCGAATGAGTGTTAATCCTTCCTCATCTGTAAAAAGTATTCCTTAATGAATGAAGAAGAAATTTGAATCAAAAGAGAATTATAATTGTTTTTCCTAATGTTGTTAGGATGCTTCTTATGATCATGAGCATCCTATTATAATTGTGAGCAGCACTCGTGACTGCCTCCTCATGATTATAAGTAGGATCGTGAGCAGACCTGTTAGCTTTTTGAACAGGTGTTACAATCCTTCTGATTTGAAGATAACGGTTGTGATCAAAAGTTTCATTTGGTCCTTAAACTTTAATAAGTTTGCAATTAAGTCCTTCTAGAGGACTAAATTGATAGATTTTAAAACTTTGAAAATATGTTTTTTTTTGGTTGAAAATTAAAGTGATCTTGAAAATTGTTTTGATCATGCAAATACTCTAAGTTATCTTAGATGCTTTAATATATGCAAATTCATTAATAAATCTAATAAATTAATTTTATCAATTTACTAATGATTAGCATAAATAATGAATTATGCAATATATTAATCGTGATTATTCGGATGCTTGGTTTTAATCATATATCATTCAATTCTAACATATAATAAACATGTAATTTAAAAATTCATACGTGAACCATAAAGCATACCAAGTTCTCTCTTAACGAAGATCATTCGAACTTCATTTAGAGGCTTAGTAAAAATGTCAGTTAATTGGTTATTTATATCAATAAATTCAAGCATAACATCACTACATTCCACATGATAACATAAGAAATAATGCCTAATGTCTATATGCTTAGTTCTAGAATGCTGAATTAGATTCTTGGAGAGGTAAATAGCCCTTGTACTGGCACATTTAGTAGGAATATGATCAACCTCAATGTTATAGTCCTTTAATTGTTGTTTTTACCATAAAACTTGTAAGCAACAACAACTAGCCACCACATATTTTGCTTCGGCAGTGGATATGGCAACCAAAATTTATTTCTTGCTAAACTAAGAAATTGAGCATTGTTATAAAAATTGACAAGTTCCAAAAGTGGTCTATCTAATAATCTATTGGCAAAGTCCACATTCAAATAATTAATTAGGTCAAAGAATGTATTCTAAAGTCCTTAATGCAAAGTGCCAATGAGATATTTAAAAATTCTTTTAATAAAATTCAAATGAGATTCTTTAGGGCATGATTGAAATCTAGCACATAAGCAAGTAGCATATGTAATATTGGGTGGTCTACTAGGCATTAAATAGAGTAGGAATTAGATCATACCCTTATAGTGCTTTTCCTCAATCGGCATTTTGCTCTCATCCATTAAAAGCTTGGTGGTGTTGGTCATAGGAGTATTGCTTGCTTGACTCCCTCCATTTCAAAATTTTTAAGGATTTCTCAAATGCACTTTTCTTGATTAATGAATATCCCATCCTCACATTACTTAATTTGAAGCCCAAGGGCTAACTTAGGCTTACCCATCATGTTCATGTTAAATTCTCCTTGCATCAACTTAGAAAAATTCTCACAAAAGTAATAGTTAGTAGCACCAAATATTATATCATTCATATATATTTGCACAACTAATAATTCATTATTAGATCTCATAATGAATAAAGTTATGTCAACATTTCCTTTTAAGAATCCTTTGTTTAAAAGAAAGTTGTACAACCTATCATACCAAGCTCTATGAGCTTGTTTCAATCCATATAATGCCTTAGATAATTTGAAAAAATGATTTAGAAATTCATGACTTTCAAAACCCAGAGTTGCTCTACATAAACCTCCTCTTAAAAACCATTCAAGAATGCACTTTCCACGTCCATTTGAAATAATTTAAAATTCATATATGATGCAAATGCAAATAATATTCTAATGGCCTCTAACCTTATAACGGGGGAAAAGCTTTCATTATAATCAATTTCTTCCTCTTGATTATAACTTTTGTCTACTAATCTAACCTTGTTCCTAGTAATGACATATTGTTCATTCAATATATTTTTGAAAACCTATTTGGTGACAATAGTATGATGATTTTTAGGTCTTGGAACTACTTTTCAAGCCTTATTTATCTCAAATTGATTGAGTTCCTCTTGAATAGCAAGGATCTAGTAGTCATCCTATAAAGCCTCATTAGTAGACTATAGTTCAATTTAAGATATGAAAGCTAGATTTGTTAATGGTCTAAGAGAAGATCTAATGGTTACTCCTTTTGACGTGCCATATGTGATGAGCTCTTTTGGGTGGCACTTCTTGCAATGCCACTTCTTTTGTAGCTCCTCTATTATTGGTTAAAGTGCTTCCTCCTCTTCTTCCTTACTAGGTTCGTCCATATCCAAAGGCTTTATACCATCCTTCTTTTGAATATTCACATCCATAAAGTCACCTATAATGTCATCAACATAAATAAGATCCTTTTTTGGATCAAGTGGGTTAGATTCATTAAACACTACATGCATTAAATCTTCCACCACTAAAGTTCTTTGTTAAAAAACCTTTTATGCTCTACTAGTGGTGGAATGGCCTAAAAATATGCCTTCATCAGCTTTAGAATCAAATTTCCCATGGTTGTCCGTGGTATTTATTATGAAGCATTTGCACTCACTTTAAGATATGAAATCTTAGTTTTCTATTGTTCTATAGCTCATAATAAGTTTTATTCAGAATTGGTCTTTTGAAAATACAGTTTAAAATATAACACACAGTGTTAATGGCTTCCACCTAAAAGTATAATGGCAAGTTATACTCATAGAGCATTGTTGTAGCTATTTTCACTAAAGTTCTATTCTTCCTCTCATGTACCGTATTTTGTTAAGGTGCTCTAGGTGAAGAATAGTTATGAGAAATACCACTTTCATTACAAAAAGAGCTAAAACATTCATTTTCAAACTCGGTTCCATAATCACTTATGATGCTAGTGACATAAAAACTTTTTATTTTTGAACTCTTTTTGTAAAAATTTTAAAAGCATCGAAAGCATCGTTCATATGAGCTAAAAAAACACTCAAATAAATATAGAATAGTTATCTATAAGTATAAATGCATAATGCATTCCACTTAGACTAGTAACCTTTATAGGGACAAACAAATCCATATAGATTAACTCTAATGGTCTAGAAATGAACACTTTATTTTTGAGCTTGAATGGTGACTTTGGTTGCTTTTCCATTTGACAAGCATTGCATATCTTGTCTTTGGTGAACTTGAGTTTGGGTAACCCATTCACAAGTTCCCTTTTGCAAAGTTCATCAAACACTTATCTTCTATATTTTTTAACTTACGTTCAAACTTTCTACTTATAGGCCCTTTGTAACACCCGTTACCTAGGGTGTAACACCATGACGAACTCAAAATAATTTTTCCTTGCTTGATTTGGCTTTGTTTGATCTCAACTTGATTCTAACTCTAATTCTAAGTCTCTAAACCTTATGAAACATGGAAAAACCCATCAAATACTTCTAAATTACGCATAATATGCATCAAATATAAAATTTTAACTTAAACTAATCCTAATACTATATGAATTATGTATAAATCTAATAAATTCCTAAATCACAATCCTAATTCTACATGGAATGCAAAATAATTAAGTAAAAACCTAAATTAACACATTTTAACCATAATTTACCAATTAATCACATAATAATAAGTAAAATAGTTAAATATTAACTCAAAATAGGTAAAAAAATATGAATTTATCAAGGGTACCTCTTTGTTGTCCTTAAGAGCTGTAAAGCAAAGGTTGGTCACTTCTTCTTGCTCCTCTTCTTTCTCAAAATCAGAAGTGTCATCCCAAGTAGTCTTGAATACTTTCTTTTTGTTCTTTACTCCGTTGACCTTTTGTTTGAGTTTAGGATGCTCACTTCTAATATGATTAGGCCTCTTACGTTTATAACATGTCACCTTTTTGCCCTTTTTGTGATCACTCTTCTTGGGCTCCTTTTGTTAGCCATATGCTTTCTTCTCAAGAACTTCTTAAATCTTTTTATGAGCATGGTCAAATCTTTATCCTTCACTTGAATTATCAAAACTCTCCTAATCACTTGAGTCTTATGATGCTTTAAAAGCTATATCCTTCTTTTTCTTTTCTTTTCTTCCTCTTATCTTCCATTTGCCTCAAGGTAAGCTCATATGTAAGAATATCACCAATGAGGATATCGGTGGAGAGATTTAAAAGGTCATGTTCTTTTTCTATAGATGTCACCCTTGATTTATAATGCTTTTTGAGTAACACCCTTAAGATTTTGATGTTGACTTCTTCTTTTGAGTAATGCTTTCCTAATTTTCTCAAAGTAGTAAAGAGAGCATTTAATCTATTAGTCATTTCAGTTATGGATTCTTGGGGTTTCATCTTAAATATCTCATATTCATAGACATGCAATTATACCTTTTTGGATCTCACTTAGACATTTCATTCATAGTGATTTTCTAAGATCTCTTAAATCTATTTAGTCAAAATGCAATGTTGCACCTTCCTACCTGCCTCTTTTGATGTGGAGGTTGAGAGGATTGTCATTACCTTTTCATCCTTGTAATTGTTTTCCTTTTGCTCTTGACTTTATCTTTCTCTATCTATATGAACTTTCACATTTTCAACCATTTCCATGGATGGACTCTATGCTTGAAGAATTACATCCCACAGCTTTATCGGATCACTATCTAAATATAACTCCATTCAATACTTCTAATGAGGGTAATCATTCTTATTAAAGAATGGTATAAGGGATTGAAATTTAGAAATTCACTTCTTATGATCTTGATTCTAATAATGAAGTACCTAGAATTTAAGCTCTAATATTAATTAAAAAGGCCATAAATGGGGGTGAATTAGAATTTTGAGACCACTAAGTGGAAATTAAAAACTAAAAGGAAATTTAATGGCGATTAAGTAAAGAACCTAAGGAGCACAATCAAGAATAGAAACAATAATAGAAACAAGAATAAGAAAAGAAAAAAGGAATATAATGATTTATCAAGGTTTGGATATAACGATCCTACTCCTCTACCTAACTTATCCTTAAGTTAGGATTTTAAACCATCTCAATCTTATTATGCAAGATTATTACAAAAAAAATTTTAGTGGCTCACACCAAACCTTACAAAAATAAGTTTTCAAGGCTCACTCATAACGTAACAACCTAAGTGTTTGTAAAGGCTAATATTTTAACCTTTAAGTAATCCAAATCCGTACTGCCCTTAACTTAATCCCAAGGAGTAAAAGAAAGAATCTTATCACTAATGGAATTTTATGTCTCATAAAGAGTTTAGTACATTTATGAATTCAAAGAAAGCTTTTTGAGAAATAAAAAATTCTAAGCAATAACTTTAATAATTAAGTCACTTAACAACCAATCTAACATCATAAATTTATTGTTCAGCTTATATTTATAGCATGGAGTAAAAAACTAGCTATTAAAGATAAGAAATTTAAGCTCCAACCACTTCTATTTTCATTAAATGCATTCTTCACCTTTTGTTAAAAGAAGACTGCTCACGATCATAATGAGCATGCTCATGATCTTGATGTATAAAAATGTAGCCATTATGGTTCTAGCATAGTCATTGTGAAGCTTTTATGTTATTTATAATAATGTTCATGATTGTGAGGACTACTCATGAGGAGTTTTGGAGGTTACCCATAATCGTGATCTTCCTTATCACAATCATGATGTTTGAAATTCCTCAAAAGTTGACTTGTGACACTGATCATAATCATGAAGCCTACTCATGTGGAGAACTAGAGTCTTGGTCACGATCTTGTGGGGACTTTTCACGATTATGAGTGATATTCGTGAGGAGCACTAGAACCTTAATAATCATTTGGAGGGTCCTACTCATGATCATAAGCTTTGAAATTTAGCTCCTTTAAAAGTTTTTAAGGCTTCTAAAGCTTTGATTACATCTCCACTTGATGTAGATGAAGGTAGTTTAGTACCTAGCAAATTGAAAAACTTAAATACATATATTAACAATCTAAAATTGATTGTTAAAGGCAAAACCAATGATGATTATACATTGATCATACAAATGGTCAACATCTACTTATCACTATATGGAGCCATAGTATAAATTTTATCACTATAACTTAAAGTTTTATTAGCCAGTTTGTCTTATTTATGTCTTCTTATTTCTACTAGCATATAGGTATTATTAGACATGCTAAAAAGATGTTTGCCTAAATAATTTTTACCAACTATCTCTAGATTGTTTAAAAGGAGTTTCTTATAAGTCAAATACAAAGGAGGCATTAACTTTATTAAAATAAAAGGGTGATAAAGGTAAAAATAGGTTTTAACCCTTTTAACTTGATAGAAATGAAACAAATAATAGTTTCTCTTCATAAAAAGCGTGATGACTGAAAATAGAAAGAGCAATAAAAGAGAACATAAATACGTAGTTATTTTCAATATTGACTTAAAAAAGAGAGTTTTCTTTATTATTCTAAACTCTTTTATATAAAAACGAGTTCTAAATCACCTAAAACATTATTCAAAATGAGATAAAATTAATGAATACCCCTAATTGTATATAATTTGGACTTTTTGAGTCCTAATTTGACAAGACTTCTTTTGATAAACATCTTTTCTAGCCAACTAGTTAAAAATCACCATCAACTAACTGTGCTTAGTCTTTTTAAAACAATTTTAGGTCGATATGATGAATAATATTTAAAAATATTTATTTTCATAATTCTATAAAATTTTAAATTTTAGAATTAGTTAATACATTTACTTATATTAGATTTATGATTTTATAAATTATTATTAATTAATGATTATTAATTATTAATTTATTAAGTTAATCACCCAAATTGACTTTTACTAATGCATCTAATAAAGCAAACATAAAGACTACTCAAATTTGCTTATTAACCATGTAACATTTTCCAATTTAATTGATTATGAGAGCTAATATTGGAATGATCAGCTAATTCAACATCTATTCCTTAATGTTGAGGCTGAATATATCTTGAGTATCCCTCTTAGTATTAGAATGCCTGTGGATACTCACTACTGGTTCCTTGAAAAACTTAGATCATTTTATATTAAAATAGTAAATCAAATTTCCTTCAAGCTTATATCAATAGACTTGTCATCACCTACTTTTTCAAATGTAATACCTTAGTAATAGATTTGGAAGTTGAATATTCCTTCTAAGATTCGACACTTTTTATGTCAAGCTCTTAATAATTCCTTTCCAATTAAGGAGTCTTTTTTATAGATAAGGATGGTTAGTTGTTCTTATTGTTCCTATTATTGTGCTTTTAAATCTATACTATAGGTTTTGTTGGTGCACCCTTATGCTCATGTTGCCTTGTTTGGCTCGAATCTTATAATAATTCCTATCATATATAAGCTCTACCTTTGCAAACTAATTTTGGCATATGTATTCTATTTAAGGTTCTTCTAATTTCTAATTTGTGGGTATGACTTTATGGAGCATATAGACTACTAGAAGTGAGAAATTTTTTTAAAATGTTGAGAAAGATGCTAAACTTATTTTAAGCTCTAACCTATTACTCTTGAATAATTATCAACCAAGTCATATATGTGCTCATGTGAATCAGTATAATAATGTCCAATTTTGTTTTCCTCCAACTTCTTGCTTGAAAATTAATATTGATGCCTCCAGTTGTCCAAATACAAGAAGAACAGGGTCAGATGTGTGATTTAATATGCTAATGGATTAGTGATGGTTTTGGCAGGATGTCGTATACAAGGAAGATGTACTATAGATATTGTTGAAGTAGTCATGATGTTTTTTAGCCTCTCTATAGCAAAACATGTTGGTATCCTTCCCTAAAATTGGAAAGCAATGTCTTGATTGTTATTAATTCATTGTATAATAGGAAAAAATGTCATTCCTTCATATGCAACATTATTAGATATACATTTTGGTTTAGTAGTACCTTTTCTTATGTTAAATTTGATTTTATTCCTCGTAATTGTAATTGTTAGGAAATTTAGGCTTACAGAATCACAATATGATCAAAAAATTATTTGAGATATTAAACAAATGTGACAACAATAAACAAAATACACAAACACACTAAATTTAATGTGGTTCGGCATAAGCCTTCGTCCACGGGCGAAGAATGAACAAATTCACTAATCATAAACTAAAGATATAAGAAAATAGTATAGAGTTAAATACTTAACCTTTAAGCCTAATTACACTCAAACAAGCTCACTACTTAACACAAGCAAAACACAAGGCACTTTTGGTGCCTTTTTGGTACATCTAATACATATACATGTAGCTCTATTTATAAAGGGATAAAGTATCCTACTTGATCAAGAATTCTGTTCAATATAGGAGATAAGAATTTAATTCTTAAATAAGAGTTTAATTCTTAAATAACAATCAAATCCCTTTTGAACAAGGATCTCATCAACTTGACCACCAAGTATGTCATAAATGCACTTAGGCTTGAACAAATGATATTATGGGCCAAAACATTTAAGGAATATATTTAATATCTCTACATTGACTTGAATTTTCTTATACCAAAAACTTACTCCACCTTGTCCATAAATGCCTCAAATATGAAAACATCAAAACAAATTTAAACTTGCTCTTCCAAAATACCTTAGTTAATAAATCACTAAAATTGACTTTGCCTAAAAGTATAGAAGAAGCAGATAATAATATAGCAGTACATGTCATGATAGATCCACATAACTTAAACAATCTACCAATGTATTTAGCTCGTATCATTAAATGGCATCCAGAATAATATCCAAAATCTCATTTCTGCCAACAAACTAATAACCACCAATTTTTTAATATGGACAATGAGATAATTCTAACACAGAACAAAGTCCTCATTACAATAAACCAACACCAAGAAAAACTTATAAGAATGGTTATGGCCCATTAACATAAAACTACCATTTAACTGGTTTATAGGTGAAAACAAATCTTTATTGAGATGAATGTGATAATTACAACCAAAATTAAATATCCACCCTTACCTAAAATTAATTATATTTTCGATCACAAGGATAAATCTTATTAACAAAGTTAGCTTCTATAGACTCTCTAAGTTGATCCTTTAATCTCTTATAATAAGTATTCATGTGCCTAATTCGCAACAGGATAGGTCTTTTTTTGGTACCCAGACATCTATCCAAATTTCTCATATAAGAGACAAATGTTCTTTTTCATACTTAATTTTCAAATTTTTCAAGTCAAACATGATGAATTTAGATTCATTAATATGGAATCTCCAAGGAAGTACCTACTATCCAATTACATATGGTAGCCACGACCTTTTTATCCAAATTCTCTGTATGTTCTTTAGTCATAGTAGACACCATGTTTTCCTATTGTCATATAATTTCTCTATCTTGAATATTGATATCGCTATAATCAACCCTCAAATAATTATAGACATCTCTGATACCACTTGTTAGGAAATTTAGGCTAGTGGAAGTGTAAAAAGATCAAAAAATTATTTGAGATATTAAAAAATATGACAATAATAAAGAAAATACATAAACACATAAAATTTAATATGGTTCGATGTAAGGTTATATTTAAAGGAAAGTGTGTGTAAAAGAACAATGAAAATACAAAATTTAAAAATTTTCATTGCATGCAACATTTGCATCAAACACAAAACACTTTCATGCCCATAGATCATATCACATGCACTCTTACATAGCTAGACATGCATAATGAACAATATACTATCAACATGTTAACCGAGTCATGCT
>CATIWO010404984.1:0-15217 GCA_949673435.1 Macaranga tanarius
AAGAAGAAGAAGCACAAAAATACTTACGTTTTGGGATTATGAAACCGCCAAATAGTAAGTTAATCACTATAAAAAGACTGCCGATCGTTGATGAAGCAACCATGGTTTGGAAGATTGAGGCAATAAGGCGAAACATGGATATTGATGTTAGATGTATCACAAAGAGTAGAAGAAACTGGCGGAAGAACCTGAAAAACGCAGCAAAAATTGTGAATGAGAAGATAGGATATCCAATAAGCATGCCCAAAGAGAATCAGGTTATGAGAACAGAACTCCGCAGGGAGGACTCACCTTCCAGCCTCAGGGCTGAAACCTATAACATAGTAAGTGAGAGATGTCCAAACAGCAGCTTCCAGGAATGAAACTGGAATTTTAAGAATAGTAGCAGGGATCACATAGGCCCATGCTGGGTAAAAGTAAAGCTCTTTCTGTTTATGGAAAACTGCAAGTCTTGTGACAGTCATCTGCAGCTCTGGAAATCCATCAACAAGTAATAGGAGGAGTGAATAGAATATAGCGCCCATGTAATCATTTGCATGGATCACATCAACGCCCATTCTAGTGCGTAGTAGAACGGTCATTGCTATTGCAGCAATAATCACCAGCTAGAAAAGAGAGAATCAATAATTAAGAAAGGGCCATTTTTAAGGTTATTGTTTATGAGTTGAGTAGAGCAGCTCCAATTTCAAACATATATAAAAGAAGCTACCTGTACAACTTTGAACACGTATATGAAAGAATTTCTCTTCATAAGAAGAAATTCCCTCCTGGTGCAAGCCTTAAACAGTTCCAGCTTCGGTAATGAGTAGTTTTTGAAGGATAAAGCACTCCTGTGGCTTTCAGACTTATCAAATGGCTTTGTGAGCTCCTCATTTAGCATCTGGCCGAGCTGACTTTCTCTGAATTTCTTAGCAAACTGATCAACAGAAACATAACTGTACTGTTGGTCTGTGCGGCACCAATATTGTGCTTGATCTTTTTTGGAGACTACCTGGAGAAAAGTAAGTTGTTAACGTAGCTTCTCTTTCTCTTAAGCAGTTGAATATGAAAAATGATGTAAAACTTCAAAAGGCCTACCTCTTGAAGGAAGTCAGCAACACCTTTTCTTTCAGGGCACCTGAATCCACAGTCCTCAAAAAAGTTGCAAATATTAAGACGTGGACCATGATACACGATCTTGCCTTCTGCCATCAGAACGACATCATCAAATAGATCAAAGGTCTCTGGTGCTGGCTGAAGAAGTGAAATCAACGCTGTTGCATCAGTAATATGCACCAAATGCTGCAGACAAGATACAATCTGGAAAGTGGTGGAGCTGTCTAAGCCGTTTGATATTTCGTCCATGAACAGTGCTTTTGTAGGTCCAACAATCATCTCCCCTGCAAAAAGAGCCAGGAAATAATCATGGAAGCAAATTGGCGATCACGTTCAACTTGAATTCAGTACAACTTCGTATGTCTTAATTAAACTACCTGTGGTCAATCTTTTCTTCTGCCCACCAGAGATACCCCTTCTCATGGCATCTCCAACCATTGTATCTGCACAAATATCAAGTCCAAGTATCTGAAAGAAGTTGAGGAACAGTAAATAAGTCTCCAGACAAAAAGCCAGGATAATATGCAGAAAACTTCAGCTCTGAAATAAACTTAGTAAATTACCTTCAAAATGTAGTCTGTCTGAAGGTTACTTTTCAGTCCTTCAATTGATACTGCCTGCCATGGAGAGTTCAATTTCCATAGTTGGTACTAAGCTTGTCTAAAACAACATTTAACTTTTGACCGCAGGAGACAAAAAAATATATGACATGCTTAAATGGGCACCTTCATGTAAGCATCAACATCAGGATCTGGCACTATTCCTGCCTGCTTCTCCCTTCTGCTGACTTCCGTCATGATCTCTTTCATTTCATGCAAGAACAACAAATTTGATCCAGGAAAAAAATTAATTAAGGAAAAATAGATATTAGCCTCAACAATTTTAAATAAATTTCACTTTTGAAGCCACCAACTTCTCTCTTGTAACCGAAAACAATTAGGTTGCGATTCTAAACCAGTCCTGATATAACTCCTCTAACTGACTGGAAAGTGGGGCTTTTGAAGTTAAATTAAAAGGGCAGATTGTGTGACCAAAGAAAAGTTACCAGCTCGGCTTCCAATGCCCTGACATTGAGAAGAAAAGTCAATTGCTTCCCTCACAGTCATCTCTGGAATATGCAGATCATATTGGTTGATATATGCTGAGGTCTTCTGAGGAACAAACTCTTCCAATCTGTATCCATTGTAAGATATTTCCCCTGTAACCTGTTTAATAAATACAAGAAAATGGATTAAATTTTGTAAAGATGCTTCATTGTAGCTTTAGTTTCTTCAGTAAAGTTTTTCCCTTGAATTGAATTTGAAACTAAAGCAACCTTAAGAGAATGGCTCAATTTTCCAGATAGAGCTAGCAACAATGTGGTTTTGCCACAGCCTGGGGGACCAAGCAATAGAGTCAATCTGCAACAAGGAAGAAGAAGCGATTTGTCTGTGCTGTATTTTTTTGCATCGCATGCAATCAGGAAAAAGAAAAAAGTAGGTTCATCTGCTCACCAAAATTGTGCAGACATAAGATTACCTTCTTGGCTTAATAATGCCATTGACGTCTTTTAGGATGCTAATCTTGGCTTCTTGTTTTGACCAAGGTGGAGTTATAAGCTCCTGTGACAAGCAGAGAGCCCAAATGGATTTAGGACTTGACAACTTGATCAGTAATGTGTTTGAATTATATGAAACTGTTTTTTTGTCGGAAGGCAGTGACTTCAAACGTTAGTATGTTGTGACAAAGAAAGGTTTAGTTTTCTTGCTACTTACAGAAAGCATACTCTTAGCAATGTTCCAAAGAGTTGGGAGAGGGCTTCCGTGAACGACCTTGCATTCTGCCTCGACACAGAGATTTCTGTATCTCACTTCCACAGTGGGCAACTGCACTCCAACTCTGAAAAGTTAATGTAAGCTGTCTAATAATTAGAAAGCATGAACGATATACTGAGAGTAAGGATGAAATTCAGCAAGTTTAATTTGTAGTGAAAAGAAGTGAAACGAATAATTACTTGTCGATCCTTTTTCTAAGTTTCTTCAATAATCGGAGATTATCATGCTCGATATGATGGATGAGCTTCTCTATGAACAACTGGCGCTGTTGAGGTCCAAGGGTGGCGACATCAACGAGTGTGTTGGGTTGGCCAGTTTGTGTTTCATCAAAGAGAGCAGTAGTGATACGTCTAAAAGTGGGTAATCTCTCAACAGCAGCCCATTGCAATTTGAGTTGTTCATCATCGTCGTAGACACAGTCATCTCCATCGCTATGATGTTTGCCAGATGAACGAATGCTGCTGCTGCGAAAACTTCTGAAGGATGATCTTATACTTCTTCCTAACTCTGATAACTCAATCCTGAATGACTCAATTTCATCAGGACCTACCAGCTGAGCCATTGTTGGAGAAGCAGATCAGATCATAGATAATATATAAGTTGAATAATGGGCACATGTAGACTGGAAGCTGCTGAGGCAATGACATGCGTCATACGTAATGTGTTGCAGCAAGCAAATGATCGCAAAGCATGCCGTCTGCTCTGCAGGATTTTTTCTCTTTAAAAATAAAATATCACGTCAAGTAAATTTGAATAATGCATTTCGGTCGCATGCAAGTACGTTTCAACCTCAAATATATATATATATATACATATATGGGGCGGCAAGATTACTGCAGTCGCGTACATTGCAAATTAGAATCATTGACTTTCTGAAATTTAATTAATCAATTAATTAATAATACAACAAAAGTGCATTTTCATTTTATGGGAAAAGATCCAATTTGGACCCTAGGTTTTTTCCCCATGAGCCAATTGGACCTCATGATTATTTTTTTTTTTTGCGCCTAATTAGGACCTTCAATTTGAAAAATTAATGCAAAATGAAACCTGCCATTACAGAGGAAGAAATGTGACACCCAAAACCATAACTAAACATGTGTCTACTAACAAGCATACACATGTGGCAAGACCAAACATCTCACACATGGCATAATAAATATTTTTCTTTAAAAGATACTTAATTATACCAATAATTCATATGTACACACATGTCAAACATTGCACTCATGCTTATCTTTAAATTACACACATACAACATGAAACTATCCGATATACACAATGTCATTCAAAATGTCAGATGATATGCAGGATGAAGGTTGGGTACACCATAGCTCACTTCGGCTCACCTAGGACTCAAACGCAAGTTTCAAGCCTTTAATCTAATCAAGTCCTGAAAAGATTCAACAGTAAAGGGGTGAGCTTGCAACTCAATAAGCAACTACGAATATAGTTGCACACAAATACAAATTCCAAAAGCAAAGAGATGTTAGGACATGATAACTAATATAATAAACACATTCAAATGATCATAACATAGTCTTTCAAACTTTTACCAAGTCTACAAATAATCACTATGTAGTTCCATAACCAAAGGCACTGAATAGAGTGTGTACGGGAGTCCAAATGAAGAAGGAGCAAGTGAGCAATAAAATGTCCAGCTCAATTAGAGAATCTTAAAGATATATTCTACTTAAGCTTAAAGTATAAAAGTTGTAGAGAACTCTTTAAAGTTTCTGTAGCATCAAACCACGCCTCATTTGGAGTTCTGTAGCTCAAGTTATGGTCAAAATACCATAACTCTACATTAAGTTGCGCACGGCCGTGCCTGAGGCTTGATTTTTTGCCTCTGGCACGCATGGGCATGCCTAATTGGTGATTTTTCCCCCTGAACATGCATGAGTGTGCAGAGACTCTACCCGACTGACCATGTCACACTCTTTTGGCTATAACTTCCTCTACAGAACTTGGATTTAAGTGATTCAAGAGGCTATGGAAAGCTAGTTCGGAGGGCTACGACTTTCATGAAGACACCTAGACTTAATTCGATAGTATGGATTGATAAAAATGCCCTTAAAATAACTAGTGATGTCAAAGAACATGACTTTTCATCAAAGCATAACAATCATTCCATGTCAAAGCATATAACTTTTCATCAAAGCATAACAATCCTTCCCACACTTGAATATAACTCAATTCAAGCCACAACAACACATGCTAATCATACTAATTCACACTAAATCCTTCATCAATATATAATTCTCAATCATTTATTCATCAATTCATAATTAAACAACTCATTCACATATTGCATTTCAACACACCCATTGGTATTCACATAATCACATTCATATTATATAGATATTCATAACCAATTCATATAATGACAAGAACATAAACATTAATATTTCCATTTCACTGTTCAAATCCGGCCATGGTCACAAAACCAATCGATATTACTTTTCTCATAATCGATGGTCACAAAGCCAATCGATATCACTTTTATCATAATCGATGGTCACAAAGCCAATCGATATCAAATTTCTCATAATCATTAATTCCTCGCTTATTTCACCTTCTAGTGAAATATCACCTAATCCACACAAATACAATAACATTCATCCAAATCTCATTCAATCGATTCACCATTCATCATGTCATAATTTATATAGTTCATTACATTCAACATACCCCAATATGGTGTTCACCACACCACACATATATTTCATCAACTTACTCATCACATTTCCAATACAAAATAAGGTGGAACTTATTCCACACTACATTCACTAATCCATATACACATTTAATTCCATTAAAGGAGTACAAATTAATACACACAATAAAAGAGTATATGTATACAATATGTATTCATAGTACTTACCTCCAATTGCCTTCACTCCAAAAAGAGTATTTCCTTCAATGTTGAGTGCTTTCCTTTCCTTTGTCAACTCCTACATACAATCATCCATCAATTTCACAAACAAGCATAGCAATTCACCCTAAGCTCACCAAGTGCACAAATTGCTTAAAATTCAACAAAACCTAGACACACACACATAAGTCCAATAACCCCTAAATTTCTATCACAGCTAGGGTTATGTGTCTATAATAAATTTTAATTAGAATCATTTAATTTGGATATGTGTGAAATTAATTATAAATTATACAATCTACCTGGCCAAAATAAGGCACTCACAGGAGTAAGAAAATGTCCGGCCCTAATTACCCTACTTACAGCAAAATCAAACAAAACTCAAAATATAAAAAATGTAAATGACTCTCTGAGGTTTTCAGAATATTAAACCTTGCCTAAATCAGAGTTGTAAAACTCAAGATATGGCAATCACAAGAGGATTGAAAAATAAAGAAATAGAAATCCGAAATTGACAACTTTCACAACTCAACCAAACCAATCAAAAACATAATTTAAGCTTACCAATTGAGCTCCAATTGATATGGACCTTCTAATGGCTTCCAAATCCTAGCTCCAATAAGATCAAACTCTCACTAAAAATCAAGAACACTCTCTTCTCTACTCTCTCAATTCTCTACACTCTCCACCAACAATACACAAACAATATAATATATACAAAGCACTTCAACCAATCATAAGCTAACAAACCACACTCCTAAAGTCCTCCTTAATCATTACTAAGCCAACCTTTAAATCCATATATATATCACTAACTAACAGTATAATAATACTAGATAATATATCAAAATATCAATAGACGACCTACTTAGCCCCTTAATGAAATGGGCAAAATTCTCATTAGCCCACAACTTACAATTAGGCCCTACTCAACAATTCACACATAAGCCCAACTAAACTCAATTTACTACTCTACCATGTAATAAATGAAATGCATACGTCAGGCTTACGTATATAGAAATGGCGGGTGTTATACCTAAAGTCTCTACACCTCCCTAATAAAATAGAATAATTACCAAATAAATCTTCAACTTTTTATTTAGCCAAATAACTCCAAATTTACCTTACAATTACACCCCTCTCTACTAATATGCATATGCCAAACTTAAATGCAACCCAAAACTCCACTCCACATGTCAAGAATTTGCTATGCATGAACAATGCTTCTAAATGCCGGGTGTTTCAAGAAAAGGTTGTTGACTTACTCATACGTGGACCTCATTCCTCTTATAATGTTGACCTCATTCTTCTTCTTCTTCTTCTTCTTCTTTTTTCTGTTTAAAAGTGTTTAATTTTGAAAACTCTAGAATTTGTATTACTTTACATCCTTTCAACCAAATCATCCATTAATGAGCATTAGTAGCAGGCTAGCAGCACATGCACAAATACCCATCTTTAATAGTATTTACAATCAATTTCTTTTGTTTATTTCTCTTATTTACATTAGCAAACAGAAGGAGATTGAAATTTAAATAAAATAACCTCTAATATAAACTCTCTCTAGATCAGTTTTTTCAGATTCTGGTCACAAAGAGAGAATAAGGTCTTTTTTATCCATTGATTTTCTATTTGGATTTTTGTTTTTTCAATTGTTACAATTATAAAGAAGAACCTCGTATAACCAAGAGTTGGTGATACTGACAGCAAGCATGGCAAAACGATGGTGAACCGAATGCCAAAAGCTTTTGATGAAGACATAATAATTTTTATTAACATATCATAAGAGCTCAAAGAAAAAAGGAACAAGTTTTTTCAAAAACATGACCACGAATGTGCTATTTTCAACCATGTTAAGTATGCTTTGGAGTTGTACATTTTTCAAGAAGTATGTTTCTATTGTTCATCCAAAAATAGAGGAGTCATTGTTCGTAATTTAGAGCAACACCATCAAGTATTGGCTAGCAGTCATCAAAGGAGTCAGTTTTATGGCGAGTTCTTAGAGCTGGCCAAAGTTATTTGGTTGCTTCACTTGTTGGGATTCCCAATTAGTCCTGGATTCAAGCTAGGAAATGGATCAATTATTAGGGCTAAGGTTTACCTAGTGCCTATAATATGAGCTATTTTAACTTCGTTAATGAATGCAATTTTTATGTTGGGTAGTTGACGATGAACTTTTGGTCTCTTAAAGAAAGAAGAAGATTAGAAGTAAATAATTCTTCTAGGGTAATTTACGATCACCCTTATGAGGTTTGTACTATCACACTAATCCGTCCCTGCATTTTTATAAGTCAACTATTTTCCCCCTCAGGTTTCATTCCGTAAATTAGTATCCCTTTCCGTCAAATAATTTTGGAATATATTGTTAATTTTTAGAATATTCTTGACCTGAGAGGAAGATTTTTAACGGAATATTCTAAAAATTAACTGTATATTCCAAAAATTAACTGTATATTCTAAAATTATTTGATGGAATGGGGTATTAGTTTACGGAATAAAACCTGAGGGGAAAACTGACTTATGAAAATGTAAGGATGGATTAGTGTGATGATAAAAATTTCAAGGGAGTGATCGTAAATTACTCATTCTTCTAATTGCTAGCATGGGACCCACTCTTGCCATGTGTGGATCAGGGGTTGGAGATGTTGTCCACGTAGGTTGAACTTAACAGCCATTCTTCCTCGCTAAGGGTAGGTTCCATTTTAAATGGAATTTTCAAATTGGAGGTCCAGTTGGGCCCAAAAAAATCATAGGTTCCAAAGGGCTTCTATAGCAAAAATTCAGGGTCCAAATGGGACCTTTTTCCTTTATTTTATTTTAACTACTGCTTATGCACATGACATGCAGTTAAATCAAGCACATGGGTGGCACTGTAAGTATTTAAATTAAGGTAACATATATGTCTCTTAAATAGACATAAATAGTAGTATCTCTCTTAAATAGACATAAATAGTAGTATCTCTCACCAAATAAATAAAATTTGGTGAAAAATAATCATTTATTTATTTCATTAACAGTGACATTTAATATGAGAAAGGTTTAATTTAAGAGAAGCAGATATCTCTGCCAGAGACACAATCTTTTTCCTTGAATCAAAAACCCTTGCGCTTTGCTTGTAGCTGAGTTGAAGAGGGAAAAATTAGGGTTGCTGCAGGGCAGGAATAGAAAGAAAATAAATAGATAAAGCATATAATTTCATAAATTTTGGAAGTTGTTCTACCAAGAGAACAAGTAGAAGATCATCTCATCAACATTTCCCTCTCCGCAACAACAATATCCGCTTCAAAACACCTTGCTTTTGAGGTCGCTCGATTCGAGACAAAAGGAATCCAGGGAAGCAAGCACTGCGAGGTGGGGAGAAAGAAAAGGCAGGCCCCAGCACACAAGGAGTTGGCTGCATTGCTGAATCTGATGACGGTGGTCTGGCTGCACAGGAAATTTTAGGTTTCCCTAACTTGAGCAGGAAGCTGATTGTGTCTGATAAGCCTGCAATGACAGAAATAGGTGATCTCTTCTTTAAAAAATTTTCATCTTTTGTGTCTCGTCTTTTCTTTGCGGCTGTTTGATACATTTCTATTTTCTATGGATGTTTGCCAGCTCTAATCATGCTTCGCTACTGCTTCTTTTGCATGCGGGACCAGGCATTTGGATTAGGATTAGGATTAAACTTGCATGTTTTTCTATTTTTATTAGTGACATAAATTGGGGTTTATGTTCTGTGGACCGCATCAAACAACAAAACTGAATCTTGCTTTTTTTTTTTCTTTTTTTTTTTTTTGTTATGTTTTCAGATTTTTTTGGCCATTAAACAGAAGTTAAATTAGATATTTTTGTACTTATCTTTTACGGTTTGAAATTGTTTATGTTCAGTATGAACTTTATGCAGTTTGCTACTCGAGTGGCTTGCTTAACTGAAAGGTTTATTGTGCTGAGGAGATTTGCTCTATCCTTAATGATGTATTATCAATACAAATGTGTCGTTATTGATGTTTAAGTTTGTTTGTGCTTCCCTTTCCTATTTTCACAGTATGCCACTATTCTCTTATTCCATCCAGAAATTCAGAGGAAGATTGTGCTCCAAAAGCATAAGCATGTTCCGATTACTAATTCTGATGAACTGGACTTGGATGTCTCTCCTAGCAAATTTGACACTTTGCCTACTTCTGAAGTGAAGCATGCAGCAGTGGACGATCCTCTCCCCAGTGCTCTACATGTAGCTGATACTGTAATTGTTGAAATGGAAAGAAAAAACCCAAACCAGGAGACTTTGATGGAAAAGCAAAATGGTATGGATGTAGATGTGTCTGATCCATCTACAAACGCTATAACCACTGAAATGGCATGCCAAATGATGAGTGACGACCGACTGCCAAAAAAGCTCAAGGGGAAAGAAAATCATGGGCATGAAAAAAATATTTCAAAGCCCAGCTTAATGGATCGCAATAATACTGCTAATACCTATGAGGTAAGAGAATTATTTTCTTTTCGTTTGATATTCAATTTTAGTCTCCAAATTGGATTTATGATCGGATAATGTTTATATTTGTGCACATATTGATATTATGTATTTATTTGCTTATATAATGGTAAAGGCAGGCACACAAAATATTTAAATTAGTCTCTTGTAGAAATTCATGCAAACCAGTAAAAATTAAGTAATCTTTGAGCCCTTGCTTTTTACTTTTTCTTCAAATGATTTCCTTTCTATTTTTTATTTCATTGTGGAAATGCTTATTATGATTCGTGGTTATGGTGATTACGGGGACATGAAATATTTCCTTTTGCATTATGTTTCACTTCATAGTTGTTTTCTATACTTTATGGGATCTTATATTTTATGTAATTATATATAAGCGTAGCTTGCTATGGGTAGTGGGATGATTCTATTGATGACTCACCAGAAGGAAGAAGCAATCGCTGACAGCCCAAAGGGAAAAGTTGCATCTCCATTAAGAAAGTATGAGGTCCCAAATTTTACTTGTATGCAACATTCTGTACATTCCTATATTTTGTATGTCTGGGATGCCGCTTGTTTCGGTCACACCAAACGTAGAAGCAGCTTCTATATCCATTTCTGCAGTCTACACTATTTTGAATCTGTTATCCAGCTTCCTTATGCCAGGGAAGGTAAATCCTTTACTGTCTTCCTTAAACAGTGAAACAATAGCTAATAATTTTTCAATTTTACTTCAATTCTTGTAATTGTTAATTGTTGCTCTTCTTCAATTCTTATAATTGTTAACTGTTGCTCTGCTATACATATGCAATTTTGGTGCACAGAAAATTCCAAAGTTGTGGATTTGGTGCTATTATCTTTGACCCCATCATGGTCCCTAAATGGGCTCCTCACTTCACAGTATGGAGACGTAGACAGAGAGAATCATATTTGGGGAGCTGAAGACAGATAGTTCCTTTCTAAAAGATTATTATGGTTTCCAACATGATCATTTGAGTGTAGTGGCTGTTATTCTCATTGCTTTCGATGATCATATGATCATCAGGAACTGAGGATACACAAATATTCTATTATTATTCTTTTTTTTTTTTCGAGAACTTTTAAGTCAGTTCCTATTTCTGGAGAATACACGTAACAATTGTGTCTGGTTTCTCTGTTCTTTATATAGCAAAGGAATACTGTTTCTTTAAACTATGGTGTGGGAGCTGCATGCAGTTTTCCTGAACCTTATGGCATTTGCTAAGTGCTATATACAGATTGCACTATTCAACTGTATTAATGTCGATTCATTATTACAAGACTTACCTATTCTGAAAGTTGAGTTTTCCTATAAAATATGCAAAAAGAGAAGCAAATGCAAAAGGGAAGATGATAAGTACAGCACCAACAACACCCAGAAAGTTGTGGTGAAAGCCGAAATAATCTTCTAAAAAGGCTGGAACAGTTTTGGTCTCCCCGAATACTGTTATGTTTTTGTTTATATCTCCAAATTGCGAGGTGAACATGCCATTCAGTACCCAAGATGTGGGACATATATAGTACAGCCAAATCCACCACTTTGGGATACGCTGCAAACGCCATTTTCACTGCATTAATCCTTTATAAAGTATTAAAGATGTAATACAAGTGTTCTAAGATTTGAAGCCAATCTCACAATGATTGTAAATAAATGAATTGGTTACTGTGGCTTGACAATTAGAAAGCTTACTGGTTTTGGAACGACGAAGCCAGAGAAAAAAATCAGCATTGCGTATGCAAACGACGCTAGAATTGAAGCCAGTTGAATATTTGGGGTCAAAGCCACTAGCAGCATCCCCATGTAGTTGAAACATAACAATGTGCAGAACATGGCATAGAATGCCCAGAATATCTTGGAGGGGGACATGGAGTAACCAGCCATAGGATATATAATCACCATATAAATAACAGCTACAATGAACAAGTATGGTAACTCCACCAGCACCTACAAAACCAAAACAATCAATGGTCATCCCTCGAGAACCTTAGGCCAACAATCTTATCAGGAATGGAAATAAATTAACCACTATGAAAGATCCAAACCTGGGCAAATGAATATGCCCATGGAGAATACATTCCTGCAAATCTTTCCCTATATAGAACAGTCCGTTCTGTAGCAACATATGATAAGACAGCTGAACAGCTGTTTATGCCAAAGAAGATTACTGCAGTGTACATTGAACCAAGCATAATGAACAGGTCTTGCTGGTTGTCTCTGAAATAATTGTTATAACAATAGTAATTGTTAGAAAATTGCAATCCTAGAAGAAAAAATGATACAAATGATCTGAATGCAGTGCACAATCCATGTTTTATGAGAAATAAGGATGTATTAGCTAACATTTTGTTTCCACGTTGCCAGAACAGTGCACCAAATAGGATAGATGCAGAAAACGTATAAACAAAGCGAGTCAGATTGTAGGAAGGACTTCTCCAATATGACAAGTGATGTTTCCACAAGCAAGCTTTAAATTGCTCCCAACCATTTTGTGGGAAACGAGTAGAAAAGTGCAATTCCTTTGAACCAGGCATCGGTGGACTTAGTTGCTTAACCAATTCTTTGTTCTCCCTGCAGTCGAAGAGCATAACTCGTGACCATAACATAGGCATGAACAAGCAAATATCTAAAGTAAAGGCCTTATTTTCCTTGTGTGTCCTATACAGGATCAACACAGCAACATAGTTTTTTTTTTTTTTTCTTTTCTTTGGGCTTACTTGTACAAAGTGGAATCTTCATAGATTTGTCCAAAATCTACTCCAAGTTCAGCCTCTGCAGAGTTAGAAGTAACCTCTAACATCCATGTTGCTGGATTATAGTTTTCCTTAATCTTAGGCACTCCAGGAACATTCTATGCAAGAATCACAGAATTCTAATCAAGATTGAAGTATAGTAATTCAGTCAGCAATCAGAACTGAAACAGTGCATCTTGAAGACTAGAACAAAGAGGTAATAGGATAGCTAACCTCAAAATACTCAATGACCCTGCTAGAATGTCGGCCTAGAGGCCCAGAATGAATAATACGACCTCCAATTTTCAGTAGAATCAACTGTAAGAGACTCATATCCATTAAACCAGGTTTTATGTATTTCTAGGTTATACACACACATAAGAATAGTCAAAAGAAAACTAAACTAAGGCACATTGTTTTATTTACCTCATCAAATGCCTCGAAGATGTCAATACTTGGCTGGTGGATGGTGCAAACAACTGTTCTTCCTGTTTCAACTACATTCTTCACTGCTCTCATAACAATTGCAGCTGCTCTAGCGTCTAAACCTGTAGTGGGTTCATCCATGAATATGATAGATGGATTGGAAACAAGCTCCACAGCTATGGTCAGCCTTTTACGCTGCTCAGTCGATAAGCCACTAACTCCTGGCAAGCCTACTAGAGAATCTTTAATTCCATCAAGCTCGATAGTTTCAAGAACTTCATTGACAAATTCCTGAAACAAATGTCTCAAAAGAATGTGAATGCAATTCGGTCCTATTAATTAGATCCAGGAAAGAATTACAAATCAAGTTTGAAATGATATGTACAGATTTAGTTTGCGAATCAATCTCAGATGGGAGCCGTAACCATGCAGAATACACCAAAGATTCTTCTACAGTTATTTGTGGGGAATGTATGTCAGTCTGCTCAACATAACCTGATACTCTAGCAAATGCATCCTGAACCTTTGAGTACCCACCAATTCTTATATCTCCATTAATAGTACCACCTGTTTTCCTTCCACTAAGAACGTCCAAAAGAGTTGTTTTTCCAGCTCCGCTAACACCCATCAATGCTGTAAGAACACCAGGTCTGAATGCGCCAGTAATGTCTGTAAGAAGCTGGAGCTTCTTCTGAGCAAATCCTCGTTTTCTCATTTCCTAACGCATTATTAAGAATGTCAATTCCTATGCTTCATGAATGCCAAGAATTCAACAGATTAAGCTAAATATTGTATCATGATTACCAAAGGGGTGTCAACATAGTACTGCAGATCCTGAAATGTTACAGTAAAAGGCTGGAAAGGTAAAACCATCTTTCCTGCAAAATTTATGACTGGAAGCAATTAAAAAGGCATGTAATCAAAGACAGCAAATGGAAAAGCATCAGCAGCTGTTCTAGTGTTCTTAACTAAAATTTCCTACAAAACAGAAAGAAAATGCTCACCCTTTTTAGGTCCTGCATCGGGCAAAAAATCAGTGAGTCTCCTGTTTTTTTCAACGTGATTACTATTATCTACTTTTCCTTGCAGCTGATTGTACTTTTCATAAGAAATAACAGCACGAGTTCTTCCAGGAGCTGCATGAGTAATGGTGTCTTCAGAACATATTACACTATAATGTGCATTGTTGGCTAATAAGCAGTGGAAGATGAACTCACGTTTCAAGAAGGTTAATGCCAATATAAAGCCGATGTTGTACAGCACTGTGAATCCTAGCAGGGCACCAACTGATATCCAGTAAAAGTAACCATGATAGTTTAATCCACGACTTTCTAGTGTTTGTTGCCCTATGGTTCCATTAGCAGTCCCAATCTGTGCATAGAATTAAAAAGGAAATAATTACTCAATTTTGCAAGGGGTGACCTGTCTAATATTGTGCCCTGAAGCAATGGCATCATCCTGGCCATTATGTCGTGGTGCATTGGTTAAGAAATCAAATTTTACCTTTTGCCACCGAGGAGCAAGAAACTCATTCACACACAATCCTATCTCACCATATGTCAATGGGGAAATCCAAAATCCCCATTCCAACCAAGGAGGCATGGAGGCTGAAATTAGACCAACAGGTAAGCAAACTTGTCATTTAAGATATCTGTTGAAAGAAGAAAAAGAAGAAGAAGCACAAAAATACTTACGTTTTGGGATTATGAAACCGCCAAATAGTAAGTTAATCACTATAAAAAGACTGCCGATCGTTGATGAAGCAACCATGGTTTGGAAGATTGAGGCAATAAGGCGAAACATGGA
>CATIWO010405042.1:0-12194 GCA_949673435.1 Macaranga tanarius
TGTTCCTTATATGTTTCACTATTTTCTACTATTTTAATGTGTAGGATTGTGTAGGCAAAGACATTAAGTCAAAGTTGCCATTCCGTGACAAAGACTTGCAATTTCAACTCCTAAATGTAGTGAATTTGCTTGATAACTCATCTTCTCCGTGTGATTTCATATCCAAGTTTCGAAAAATTTTATACTAATTTTGCCCATGATGTGTTGGAAAGTCATGTTAGGAAAATCTCTAAATTAAATAAAATCTTAGAACTCAATCTTATACCAAATCAATTAAGAAATCAATACACTGTAACGGAAGTGTACCTGAATCCATAGTGCAATCCTCAATCCTTAATCCTTGTGCGGCTAGCCTTCTAGGTCAGTACGTTTTCTTAGAGAATGCCTTTAGGTTTTCTCTTTGTGTTCTATTTATTGATGGGATATAGAAAGAAGCAGGATAAAATTCTTTGTACGTATGACCTAGGAACCATAACCACCTATATAGATAACAATCATGTTACTTTTTGGTATTTCTATTTTAGCCCATCATTAAAATAGAATTACCCATTAGTCTCTACACATTAAAGGCCCATACCATTTAGATACATTAAAGCCCAATTTTATTCAAACCCAATTGATCACTTTTATATGGGCTTAACTTATATGACAGTCCACAATACATAATTATTTACATATAAGCCCAATGTTGGATTAAAGATCCAACAACTTGGCCTTTGAATTAAAATTTATTTTAAACAAATAATTTACAATTTTACCTTTTTCCTTAAAGAAAAGGACTTATACTTTTGTTATAATATTTTACAATTTTATAATTCAACTCTCCTAATATTTATTATCAATTTTTTCGCACCATCAAGTAGAACTGTTATAATAAAATTAGTCATGACAGATATAATTATAAATGTTAATTTATTAGAAAGTTTTTGTAAGAATTTCAACTTCAAACAAATGCATATATAACAACTAGTAAAAAAGTGATTTAACAATCATTTTTTTTTAAAAGTATATGATATTTGAATATTTAAATTTTTATTTTATTAAAAGTTTGAAATTTTTTTCAACTCTTTAAGGAAAAAACTATCAATATTAAATAATTTATAAAAAAAATTCATGTTTTGTTTCTCATAAGCAATTTATGAACAGAATTATTTTTTATTACATAGTTAATCAATAAGGTAGGTCATTTTCATTTCCTTACTAATTAAAAATAAAAGAATAAAAAATTGAAAACATTACAAAAATAAATTATTATTGTTTTTCTGAGTGAAATATAAAATAGCTTTTTTTTTTTTTGTTTTTTTGTTTTTTTTTTTAATGTGGTTATGCCAAAACTTATTTCCATCAAATGTATTCAGAACTGCACATTAGGCCGAGCACTTATGGGCATGTAGTGTAGTGGGGGTCCGGTATTGAGTCCTCTCTTTTCCATCCCCACCCTCCAGTTGTAATTGGCTAACAAAAAACAAAAAAAAAAAAATTATTCCAAACTATTTTTCTTTTAAATTTTTTTGACTAATGTGGTTTAACGAATGAGACCGAATTGATAATTGGATATTTTTATTTTTTTGAAGTAATATTTCTTTTTCCTCAGTTGTAGGTGGTACTTATTTTTCGAGCTGTCCTTCAGTTTGTAATATAGAAAATTAAAGGGAAAGCAATGACAAGTGAACTTTGGAGTTATGCCATAATTGTAGTTAAGACGTAAACTAACTTTTCCATCCCCACAATGGTCAAAAACTAACTTATGGGCATGTCGTGTAGTGGGGGTATTGAATCCTCTCTTTTCCATCCCCACCCTCCAGTTGTAATTGGCTAACATAAAAATCAAAAAAATTATTCCAAACTATTTTTCTTTTTAAAATTTTCGACTATTGTGGTTTAAATGAGAACGAATTGATAATTGGATATTTTTAAATTTTTTGAAGACTTTTGTCACTAATTGCAATGTAGCAAAAACAAAGAAAAAGATGTGGAGACGAAATCTGCTATAATATTTCTTTTTCCTCAGTTGTAGGTGGTACTTATTTTTCGAGTTGTCCTTCACCTAGAAAGAGCAATATAGAAAAGGGAAACTCCTTATGTAGCAACTTGCGACGGCTACAGTGCCGTCGCAAGTTACTACATTTACTAAAAAAAAAAAAAAAAAAAAAATCTGCCCCTATATCATGGGGTTAGAAATGGCAATGTAGCAACTTGCGATAGTACTGTGCTGTCGCAAGTTACTACATCTATCAGTCCCCGAAAGAAAATTAAAGAGAAAGCAACAAGTGAACTTTGGAGCTATGCCATAATGGTAGGTAAGACATAAACTAACTATATCTATGATAAAAAGAAAAAAAAAATACTAAAAAAAATTACCATGACGATATTATAGACTCATAAAGTATGTATGATATTTTTTTTCCTGTAATTAGAAAATATTTCACACCATATTGAACATAAAATTAATTTTTATTTTCATTTTATTATTAGTGCTAATTTAAAAAAATTTAACTTGAAGAAAAAAAAAAGTATATATTTAATCTTCTCAAATGTCCTCGCACAGAAATAACACCCTTTAAATATTAAAATTACTCTTTTAATCTATACAAAAGTATTTAATTTTCATATGGATCAAAATCCAGTTTTTATAAAATATATTTTAAAATATACTTATAAATATATACGTTTTTGTCCACTACTATTGAAAGGGCGAAGACATGTTCCAACCTCCCACTACCCTAATCCGTCCTCACTCTAGAATCTACTCTACCCTAATTTTTATTATTGTATCTACCCTAGTTTGTATGGTTTTATCCTAATATATTTATATATGTTTTATATAATATATTTATAAATTATTTGCATCTGCGTATATTTTTCCTTTAACATACACCATTTTATCTAAATTGAGTCTTTCTTTTTAAAATATAGACTAATAGTTGTTAGAATATTGAATGCATGCATACCTACTTTCTATTCCTCATTTCTAATTTTTTAATAACTAGATTAAGATAAATTCTCATTAACATTCATAATATTACATATGTGTGTGATATGTATTATGAATATTTTATGTTTAATTACTGTTATAAATTTAACTATTAGACAAAAAAAATTCTAAATTTCTTTTTGCCTATGTGAAAATATTAATAAACGACTATATATTTCCTTGCTTTTTCTTGATTGATGGCTAGCTACATTATTTTATGTTTATATGAGCATGATATTAATGAAAGAAAGCAGATCTGTTTCATACTACTATTTTATATAGGACAGACAAAAACCAAGATTTTTTTTTAATAATAAAATTGAAAATTGAATGCATGTGGTATGGACATAGAAGAATATATATATATATATATATATATATATATACACACTATATTCTTTTTGTCATTAAGATAATGTATTTTAATGATTAATTAAGTCAATAACCACCTCAACAAAATTAAGGAAAGAACATGCGTAGTTCTTGACAACAATTATGTATTGATATATATATATATTTTTTTTTTTGCTTTGCTCGTAGTTGCCAATCTCCTGCAACTCTGGAAAATTCTTTTCGATTAGTACTTTGGTAATGGTCGCTCTAGTAACAACCTTGCAAAAAATAGTCAAAGATTTCCAATGACTTTTTATATATATTGCACAAGCACCATCTCTTGCCTTGTAAATTCAAGGTTAATCACCTTGTAATTGAGTGGGGTGAAGTTGAAATATGATTAAATTTAAGTTTAACTTATTTTTAAATTTTAGAATTTAGAATTTAATTTGAATTCGGTTGATTGTTTTTAAAGTTTAAATTTAATTCAATTGAATAGTCTTTTGTACTCAAATTTATTTTAAATCAATTTAATTAATTATATAAAATAATGAAATTATAAACTATAATGATTTTAAAATATTTAAATTCAACTTAATTCGATAAAATACTTATATAACTATATTAAAATAAAATTATATATATAGACACATAAACACAAGATCAATTAGATTCATACAACTATTAAATCAAGTATAAAGTTTGAACACAAATTAAATCAAGTATTATCAATTAGACTCAATTTATGATTCAATTCGAGTTGTTCAAGTTTAAACACAAATCAAAACGAATCAATTTTTAATTTTTCAAAATTAATCTCGTATAATTTTATAAGTCAATTTGAGTTTGTTGCCGACTAAAGTCAATAATTTGAATTAGAAAAACTGTCTCATTTTTAAAAAAAAACAAAAAGTAAAATAATATTAAGGATTGCTCTTTTGCACCTACCCTATGCAAATCAAAATATTCTTTTTCGATAGAGTATGTGATGACCGACACAATCCACAAATTACTTTTCGCAAATATAATATATATATATATATATATATATATATATATTCTAATTGTTGTATATTTAAAGTTTTTAAATATTTGATGTATATTAATTATTTAATGTAAGTAAAATAAAAATTAAAGCACTAAATGTAGTGTTTGACCAGACAACCATTTAATCAGCAACCTATATTATTTATTTCTATTTTTTTAAAAAAAATAAAGTTCGGTTGAAATGGTTAATTTTTAATATCATAAAAGGAGAGCAGAGAGTGTTAAGAAATTCACGGGCCCAGAGAATGTTGGCCTATTAACACACATGTGGACTTATAAATGGGGTTGAGCCCATATAACACAAAGCCAATTGATTTTGTGTTATACGTGGGCCAACACTCTCTGGACCCGTAGATTACTTAACATGGTATCAGAGCAATGATCCCGGGTTTGTATTTAAGACCTGAGTTTGGGTGCGGCTCGTTTATGACCTTGTGAGTCGTTAGGTCGGTCCGTTTATGTTTAGTTGGGTGCGGCCCGTTTATGACCTTGTGAGTCCTTGAGTCGGCCCGCCGTTTGTGTTTGACAAGTGTAACTGGTCCAAACCAGTTACACTCGAGGGAGAGTGTTGGAGAATATATTCCACTAAAAAAGTATAAAAGTTAGAGTGACTTATAAGTGGTGTAGATTGAGTTTTAACACAAACCAATTGGTTTTGTGTTACATGAGCCCAACCCCATTTATAAGTCCACATGTGTACAAACATGATGTCTACATATTTTATCACTTGAATCAATCATAGGTAACTTTATTTGTGTCCCTTAACAAAGTATAAACACACACATACATATACATAATTACATATGTTCTTATAATAGACCAAAAGAAAAATAAAAAATTAAGGCAGATGAGGTTGACTTTGTTAATTATGACTTTATTGGCCAATATATTATTTTTCTATTTCTTTTTCACTAGCCATTGGCTAGATTTGATTTACCATCTTTAGTTAGGTGCCCAAACACAAATTCACCCTTGATTTGATTTTAACGGAATTAACCTTTTAACGGTCATTAACTTTTATTATTTTTTCACATATTTATTTTTAAAATTTTTAACTTCTACAATATATAAAATTAGTGTATTATAAATTAATATTAATATTTTAGCATTATATATATATACGGACTGAAATAATTTTTTCTTTTAAAAAACATAGTATAGTATGATTGAAAAGAATAATTTTTTTATGTTAGTTTTTAATTTTTTATTAGTTTGAAATTAATTATGAACATTTTGTGTTTAAAATTTTTTAAAATTAAGTGTTTATCAATTATACAGTTTCAAAATCTAAAAATTTTAAAAAATAATAAAAATTAAAAACTATCCAAAGTTAAATAGTGTAAAATTAATGGTTGAAACTATACATTCAGCCTCTTTAGTTTGAAGCACTAGATCATCATACAGATTGTTCTTTGGACACAATGCACAACTAACATTATGCCTCAAATATCAAAGCCAAAGCTTGAAACACCCACTTGCAGAATATGAGGCTAAAGACTTAGGTAGCACGGATATTAGGAATATGGGTTAGGTAGCACGGAGTATGGGAAATAGAGACACGGATACGGAAAAACAACTTTTAAATAAAGTTTCTACCTTCCAACTAAAATAATTGAAAAGTATCGGTTACAGAAAAACGGAAACACAAACCCAAAAAAAATGCCAACTGTCTACTGATTGAAGTGAACATACATTGGCTCCGTTTGGAACTGTGGTTGGAGGAAGGAAAAGCTGGTTTGAGAAGAAAAAACTGGTAAGTGTTTGGTTAAGTACCAAATACAGTTTTGAAGAATCAAAACCATGGTTTGAAAAAAACAAGTAAATTGTGCTTTTTTCAAATTACGGTTACAAAACAGCACTTTTTTATTTTTTATCTCAAAAATACCCTTATAAATTCGTTGAATTACAATAATATCACAATATAATATTTTTTTATTTTTCTAACTTATTCAATATTTTCGTGGCAGATGTGTTATTTTAGAAAAAAATATACCACGAGAAAAAGAAAATTACGTAAAATTTTATGTCATGATCCGTTTTGAAAACGGACGTCGGAATAGTTAATTGATGAATAGTAAAATAGTAACTTTCACATAATTTTTGCATGGTACTATTCATTAAATAGTAAAATTATCTCGATTTTATTTAATTATTATTTTGATAAATTTTATTATATAACATAAATTAAATAAATGTATGTGTGTTATTAAAAAAATTAATAAGTATTAAAAATAATTTATTAATTATTAACATAAATAAATATCAAAATTACATTTTTAAAAATATTTATCTTTTTTAGTTATCTTACTTAAAACAACACCTCTATAATAACTTTAACCAAACACATATATACCTACTTTTTTGCTAAATAAATGTTTTTTTTATCAATACTTTTTGAATCAGCAATCTTTAAATTAACAACAGCAGAATTCAACAGCAATGCCAAACAGACCCATTACCATTATAGTTGACAGATATGGATGCTGAAGTTTTCGCCAATCAAGAATTAATGTACATATGCTGAATTGGGCTTCTTTTCTTGTTCCGGAACAGAAGATGATGATCAAGCTCAACTACAATCAGTAATCTCGATAACTCATTGCAGCTGGATGCAATAGCCAGTCTGCAGGTAATGACTGAAATTCCAAAGAACTCATTCCTGCTCAGCCAAAGTACTCATAAGCGAGTACAATCTTTTGCACCATAGCCCAACATTGATGGAAGAATTTCATAGCGCAATGATGGAGGGTAGCCTCCTGTCCTGCCGAGTTGATGGATTCCGCAATGTCAAGCAATTGGCTGACTTCAAATTCATGCCGTAATCTCTTTCGGCTAAAGCAGAATTTTCATGAGCAATACATACGCAGATCAGATCACCCAAAGAAAACAAAATTACCATAGCTTTCTCAATTAGCAGCTATAATAACAATTGAAAACAAAATTCAAGAAATATACTGTGACAAGGTCTATAACAGCTTTCACCAGTGCAATTTGAAAGCATTGTCAATGATTTCCTCTTTTTGGGTATCAGCTTCAAAATATGAAATAACCAAAGATTTAATGAACTTATTTTGAAAAAGAACGAGAAAATGAGAAATGCGTTTTCCTCTCCTGCAGAAATTATACCAAAATTTGCTAACCACCTAATTCCATTAGATGTATCACTCTGGTCTAGTCACTAATTTCTAGACAAGTACTTAAAATCTGGATTATCCCTAAGACCGAGTTTGGAAAGAACAAAGCAGTAAGAATCCCAGTCGGTTCTTCGGAGATACTTCAACAACTTTTTTCTGTTTTGCACCATTTCTTGAAGACCCTTTCGAGAGTGCTTATCCTACAACATTGTGACAAAGAAACACATAAATATGTTACAAAAAATTAAAAATAATAATCATTTGAGCACCATATCCATGGAGAAAGCAACAATTCAGTAGCATATCCAAAAGAGTGAAGTCCATCTCAATGCTCAACATCAATATTGATGTCTATGAAAAATGAAATGTCAACATGACAGCCGGCATTAACAATTTTGTTTATTGTCAAGATAAAATAGCGCAAGCTTTCTCCCTTAACCCTACTACACAAGATGTAAATAGGCACTGCAGATAAAAGAATGAAATTTATTCAGTTTCAATTTCACCTTTTTATGCAGAACTGAAGAAAGATGCTTGATCTTAGTAGTGAGTTGTGCCACTGCAAAAGCAATTAGTAAAAGGACATTAGTAAGCTATTATTGACAATTACTCAATGGACAAGAAAATACCACAGGTAGCAACCTTGCACCTATGAATAACAATTCCCACCTTCATGAGCTGGTTTCTTGTCAGAAGTGAATGACCAGAAACAGCTGAATGGATTTTTTTTTTTTAAGTTTATCTTTATTTCTTTTTAAAGGAAACAGTAAATTAAGAGAGAAACCAAACTTCAGGATTCTCTTTATTTTTTGACAAAAAGGTCCCGAAATGATCCACTTACCAAAGACTCAAAAGCCAAAAAATATTATACAAGACCAAAACTAAAAGAGTCAACCCAAGAAAGTACTAGACAGAGATTGTACCTCAAAGGATAAGGGGAGGAATGAGAGAAATCAGAAACCAGTTGCCAGATGAGTTTACCAATCTCAACTAACAAATAAATAGCCTATATTTCCTAGTTACAAATACAATTTGACAACAGTCCATACACATACACATAGACACACATAACATATGTAACACTGATTTTCAAACCCCATATTGTTAATGCTTCAACTGATTATATCATACTCTCTTTTCAAGTTGAGACTCAAAAAGGCTGTTACTCATCATCTGTAAAGACTTTTTGCACCAAATATCCAAGTCAACACTGTGTGCATTTTTCAGTTGATTGCTCTCTTCTAATGATATCCAAGTATCCATGCATACCCGATTTAACTTCAGTTGAATTCCTGGAATTCTGACAAACTCTCTCAATTCATTTGGACCAAAATAATAGTCCATTTTTACTTGATCATAAGGTTCAGTTATCAGTTTAAAGATTTAGGCATAAACCTGTACAAACTCTAAATCAATGTTATCTATGCTGAAATATGAAGTCTGTCAACACTCTTTCTCACTAGCTAAATATCCAATTGCATTACTTGCAGAATGTAAAGATATAATATTCCACTGAAATTTAAGTTGATTCTTCAATCAAAAGTATTGTCAAAAAAATAACCCCCTACTACAAAAGAAAGACTTTATCCCACTCTCCCTATATTTTCCAATTGTATTACTCTGCTTTCTATCCCTTATCTTTTTGCATTTTATATCTATTAGGAATCATACCTCTGTTCTTTTCTTAAAAATAAATTCTGCCCACAACAAGTCAACAATAAATCTTTCATATTGGATTTTTACTTTGTTCTCTCCAAACACACAGCTTGACTTCTTTCTGTCTTCCTTCCACTGGACTTCCTTTTTATTTGGCACGATTCCATTTAAGAGACCCAAGCTTATTGATAAAATAGGGGGAGCATACTGCTGAATGATGGAAAAGATTTTGTACAATTAGTGGCTTTTGAATCCATGGTAGTGAAACTTCACCAGATTCAGATTATTTCTTTTAAGGTATGACGAGACTGGGCGAAACTTGAAGTCACCTAAAACCTACATTCCCCACAAGAGTGACAGAGGGGAAATAAACTCAAATAGTGACACTAAAAAAAAAGGTTTATAGCTAAATGTTATTTCCAATTCTTCACAATCTAAATCGCTGGGCACAACTTTTTGTCAATGTAAATGAATTTATATGTAAAGCAAAGGTTATGGCCCTAGTACTTTACTTTGGAAATAGGCCTACCCATAATGAAGTCAATTCTTCCCAGGCAACAGTTTATTTCAGTTCATTAATTATAGTCGTACAAAAAATGGAAATGGTATTTCCAAAATAAAAAATGAATATGTTTTTGACATTTGTGAAAATAGCCAAGAAAGTTCATGAAAAAAAAAATTCATGATATGTTTATCTTGCAACAAATAACCAAGGATGTTTTCTTGAGATGAAGTAACAAGGGATGTTACTCCTCTCAGCAAGGGAAAAATCATATGCATCCAACAAGAGGAGCTCCTTACCTTGAACACGTGCAGATCCACAATCAGATTCTGACATCTTAAATTCTTCTCTAACCTTGGAAAGTTCAATTTTCAGTTTTTCTGCAGATGACATGTTATCTGGATGGAAATACTGCATACCCATATAGCAAGATATCAGACTACGAAATCAATGAGCGATGATTATGACAAGCAAAAATAGACAAATAGACTTGCTCCAAGTGATAATATAGAACCTAATTACTAACAATTCTTTAAATTGGAAAACATGGAATTGAAAAATCATAAGCCAAGCATGCCCGATAAAAAATTTAAATACAAAAATACAACTTATTAATAACCTTCTTTCTAAACTACTTTTCTGGTGATAAGCAAGAGCATAATTCAGGCAAGAGACAAAAGAAGTTAATATTTGATAAGCCTTTGGTAAGTTTAAAGGAAAATGGACACTTGAGCAAGGACGCTAATATGATGCATATACAACGGACCCACCCTTATATTTCAGCCTTTTATTATCGAAGTATAAAAATAATCACATATATAGATATATGAAGAGTTATCAAGCAACAAAGGAACATGGATGTGTGAAGAGTTTTCCTCAAACTCCTATATTGGTGGGAAACAAGCAAAAGAGAGAGAGAAAAGACTGAAGAAAAATTAGGACCTATGCATCAGCAAACTGTGCATTTTAGGACAAACCAGATCTAAAAAAAAAAAAAAAACCCTGCATAATATAATGCCAGTGGCTAGCACACTAAAATACAAAGAGCATGTCAAAATTTAAGGATGGCAAAGTCAAAGCACAAACATTAGCTCAATGTTGTAAGAATAATTAATGAGTGTTTAAGCTACTAGAGAAAAGCAAAATTAACAAGAAAGAAGGATGCTTAAACTTGCCTTTTCAACCAAGTGCTCCTGTGGAGGATGCAACATAAACTCTGGAGTTGTATTAAACTGACCCAGGAGACTTAGGCTTTGCACTGGAACAATAAAGCTAGTCATTAGATTGTTGATCACGTTTACAATCACATTTAAGTATGACCCACATCCAGCAAAATCAGCATGAAGTAATAATCCACAGTAGAAAATGAACACCTCAACAAGTGATGTTTAACAACACTTGTGCATACATTCAAGAATTAGATAGACGCACATACAGGCACATACTCACTTGTTTACACTGAACTATGTTAGATCCTAAATTTGAGTATCATGTAGAATTCATTCAATTCTTCGATTTATTTTTACAGTTCAATTCCATAAGTAAATATAAGGGTTAGAACTTAGGACTACTTGCTGAAGTCTGGCTAACTGTCAGAAAATTGAAGAAAAGTAAAAGTTCAAGTGGCATATGATTTTAACAGTCATTTCAGCACTCTTCTATCATACACCACACAAGCATCATAAAACCTTTTCACAGCTCAAGGATGAACAAGGAAGCGTTAATATAGAAAGAAAGAAACTACCATTTAGTCATTTACAAAATGCCTAATTACTAAAATCATTTTGTTCCAAATTTTCTTCTTTTTTGATTGCCTGCACTTCTTAACAAAATAAAACTTAAACTAAGTACTCCACTAACATCAAAAAAACTCTATCTAAATAAAAGTAATGAACAGCACATCAACAAATAACACATAAATATTTCATTTTTATTTCTTAAAAAAACTCACTTGAACTTTTCTTGGCCTTTTCCTCACCCGACTTAAGCTTATACAAACCCTGTCTCAATTCCTTAAAGGCCATTCCACCAATTCTTGCTTCAGCCTCTTTCTCCTCAATTTCCCTCAACTTCCTCAACCTCTCATTCAACTCCCCTAAAGAAAACCCGACTTTTTCCCCATCCTTCACCTCCGGTCGCAAACTCCCTAACTTGGCGCCCAACTCTTCATAACTATAAGCCTTCACAAGCTCCGTGCTCAATTCTTCTTGCACATCCCCAGAGTCCTTTTTCAACATTGGCAGTGGCAAGCCACCAGTCCCACGAATCACCTGATTCTCTTTCCTTAATTTCAATCCATTCTTGAAACTCGAAAACGAAACAGCACTACCATTTCTTCCACCACCTCCTCTATTGCCTGCATTAGCATTGGAGCCCATTTGTCTCAAACTCTCTTTGATTACATCAAAAGAAAGCTCCCCTGAACCATATTTGCTCGACTTCGTACCACCATAACCGCCACCATTCTCTGATTTCGCAAGCGTGTCCCGCTTATAGAGTTCTTGAAAGGACGATTGCTGCTGCGGTTGATCATTGGAAGAGGATGTTT
>CATIWO010405060.1:0-10796 GCA_949673435.1 Macaranga tanarius
CGATATCGGCTAGAGTCACAGTTCAGTCAAACTCTAATTGCCTCAATCATATGACCTCATCTTAAGTTCAATTCTTGATAAAATATGACTTCTACTAGAAATTCTTTTCTAGCACCGAAACTCTTTTCGGGTAAGTTGAGCTTGACCTGGCCAGGTACTTATTCATCAAGAATAACTTAGATAGTATAGGATCTTATCCTAGTTCACTCCAGGTAATGAATTCCATCTTGGCCGATCACTCATCCCTATATATGACTAACTAGAGCCACCACATGCCATATACCCATACGTGGCTAGTACATGTATAGAAGCGATAACAAACTTTAACCAACCATATATGGACGACCGTGTCGCTTTAGGTAAATAGACCATATGCACTATTATGTCCAAGATTGTGATTGTTGACTTAAGTGAATATCCATGCAATCACAAATCTTACGCCACAGTTCGATCCACCCATCATATGAGTATCCACGTGTCTATTCTGATATCTTACATCAAGTAGCATGAGACTCACTACCTCCCACTATCGATATCACATACCGATCAAGAAAAATAGACAGAGGTGATAGTCTAGAGATTAATACTACCCTTATATTAAGCCAACGGCTATGAATATTTAATAGTATATGTACTAAATAAGTTTGTCACTCATATTATCAACTCGTGATAATAAACTTATTTAACATAATACTAAGGGTAAATATTTAAATAAACTTAATACTTAATTTAAATAAATATTTTATTACCATAGGGATAAATGTACAATGTCTATATATATGAATGGCCATAGGGAACATCTACACTAACATATAATCCAATGGTGTAGTATTTGTAAGCTACGTAACAAATGAAAATTCAACTGGTTCATATTTTTGTGTGTACATTACAAAAAAGTTAGCTTTACTTCATTACGCTGATTAACTACCTTAATAATGGCAACTATATTAAGCATTAGACCATATTAATTATGGGATGTTGCATGAGAGATTTTTATGCTATTGGTTTGTTTTTGGACAATAAATTTGTTATTCAAAATTTATAAGAGAGGTCAATAATGCTTTGGTGAAGTCTTTGCAAGGATCAATAGACCAATATTTTATTTATGAGCTCATTTGTTGGCTGGTATTCAAGGCAGAAGTTAATGGTGGAAGTGATTCCTGATGCTTCTAATTTATCATTTACGATCAATTCTTCGATGAGTCTCTGTTCTGTTCTATGATTTACTACTAATGGGTCTTGTAATACACTTATTTGTAGTATTTAAGATTATTAACAATATATTGAATTTATGTTCTTTTTACATTGGAATATATAATTTTTTTTTGCATATTTATTATCTTATTTGTAACTTTTTTCTTTTAAAAAAATTTATGGGATCATTATGAATTTTTAAAAAATAAATATAAAAAAAATTTACAAATCCTTTAGTAAACTTAGAGATGGAAAATGATTTAGCGACGGATTTTGACATTTCGTTGTTAATTTAGCGATGGATTTTAACATTCTGCGCTAAATTAGCGACGGATTTTGGTATTCCGTCACTAATTTAGCGACGGATTTTGGCATTCCATCGCTAATTTAGCGACGGATCTTGGTATTCCGTCACTAAACTTAATGACGGATTGTCAAAATCTGTTGCTATTTGTTAGCGATGGATGTAAAATTTCATTGCTAAAATAGCAACGGATTTGTATTTTCCATCACTAAAGTTTACCGATGAGCGTTTTAAAGACATAATTTTTTCTATTATAATTCCATCACTAAGTAGTTTAGCGATGAAAAATCTAAAGTTAGCGATGAAAATTTCCGTCGCTAAAACTGTTGTTTCTTGTAGTGTTAGAGGACTATGTTATGCATGCTAGATCTATTTTTAGTGTTTTATATACATAAAAGTTATATGCTAAGCTTGCTAAATATTCATTTTATATGCCTAAAGTTATATTTTTAGGATATGTTGTTAGTGAGTATAGTATAGAAGTGGATCACGACAAGGTTAAAGATATTGAAAGTTGGCCTACACCTAAAAATGTCAAGGACGTTCGTAGTTTCCATGGCTTAGCTAGTTTTTATAGACGCTTTGTGCGTAATTTTTCTAACATAGCAGCCCCTTTGACAGAAGTAATTAAAAAGAATATTGGATTTAGGTAGGATAAAGAATAAGAAGATGATTTTAACATGCTGAAATCTAAATTAATTTCTGCACCTGTTATTATTTTGCCTAACTTTGATAAAACATTTGAGATTGAATATGATGCTTCTGGAGTGGGAATTTGTGCTTTACTTATACAAGAGGGTAAGCCAATTATATATTTTAGTGAAAAATTGAGTGGCACAACCCTAAACTACCCGACATATGACAAGGAGATGTATGCCTTGGTACGTGGCAACATTACCTATTGTCTAAAGAGTTTGTTATTCATACCGACTATAAGAGTTTGAAGCATTTGAAAGGTCAGAATAAACTTAATAAACTATATGCTAAGTAGAGTGAGTTTCTTGAGTCCTTTTCTTATGTTATCAAATATAAATAAGGTAAGGAAAACATTATGGCTGATGCATTATCAATAAGGTACATTTTACATACTACTTTGGATGCTAAATTACTTGGTTTTGAGCATATTAAAGAATTGTATACACATGATCATGATTTTAGTAATGTGTATAATGCATGTAAGACAACTGGCTTTAACAAATTTTATAGACATGATGGGTATTTATTTCGCCTAAAGCAACTTTGTGTGCCTAAATGTTCATTGCATTTATTGTTAATTAAAGAGGCATATGAGAGAGGTTTGATGGGACACTTTATCATAGCTAAGACATTAGATGTTTTACATAAGCACTTCCTTTGGCCTAATATGAAATCTAATGTAGCTAAGTATTGTGCTAATTGTATTACATGTTTGCAAGCTAAGTTTAATGTGCATCCGCATGGGTTGTATACACCATTGCCTGTTCCACAGTCACCTTGGGTAGACATATCTATGAATTTTGTACTTGGACTACCTAGGACTAGGCATGGTAATGATAGCATATATGTGGTTGTTGATAGGTTTTCTAAGATGGCACATTTTATTCCATGTCATAAAACTGATGATGCTTCACATATTGCTGATTTGTTCTTTAAGAATATAGTACATTTGCATAGTATATCTAAAACTATTGTGAGTGATAGGGATACTAAGTTTTTATCCTATTTTTGGAAGACCTTGTGAGTGAAATTAGATTTCCCTAGTGAGTATAATGTTTTTGCAACCTTTAATATATTTGACCTTCTTCCTTTTGATTATGAAGGTGGAGATTCAAGGGCGAATCCTTTCGAGGAAGGGGAGAGTGATGCATATGGATATGGGGACACTACACCAAATTCAAATCCTTTAAGCTATGGTGGAGGGTCTATAACGAGATCGAGAGTTAAGAGCATGAAAGAGGCCATTATAGGACTTGTACAAGAGAATCTCGAGCATATGGGACAATGTGGAAGTGATTTGATGGAAACTAAGTCAATCAACTTAGTTAGTTATGTTCAAGCTGATACACGCCCGTGTGGACTTCTGCATGCCTGAGTTTCAAGTACCCAAAACAATCAGTACGATACACGGCCCGAGACATATCCGTGCATCAGATCGTATGATATTGTGTCTCAAAATCATAGTCGAAACACACCCGTATCTTATTTTACATGCCCGTGTCTTGATAATGATATTCTATCCGATTTTTTGTATTTAAATAGGAGTTTTCTTTATGTTTTCTATTCTAATTAGGAGTATAGTTGTTTATTTCTAAAGAGTTATTTTCTTTTAGAATTAATTTAGGTTTAGGATTACAAGTTTATAAATACTTGTAAAAGCATTATTTTTCATAATAGATTGATATTGATTATTTTCAAATTTAGATTTGAATTTTCTTGAGTTCTTACGAGAACTATCTTCGAATTTGCTTTAAGCGTGTTGCGAATTCAACCCTTTGATAATTAGAGTTCTTAGCTGTTAGATAGCTATTGGGTTCTAATTCTTTTTAGTTATGCTAGATAGATCCTTGGGTAAGGTTCCAATAAATTGTTACAGTTCCTAGTTGTTAGATAACTAGAGGATTGTATCAGAGGTGGGGCAATATGAGTAATGATAAAAATAATCCATTGGATTTCATGGCATAGGGCATGTGTGTCTAAAGCTTATAGTGGTTTAGGTTTTTAAAATTTTAAGGCTTTTAATGTTGCACTATTAGCTAGACAAGTTTGGAGACTACTTCCAATCGTTTCTTCCTTTTGTGCTTGCTTCCTTAAAGCCAAGTACTTTCCATACTATGATATTCTTCAGTCTAGGCCTTGGGCTAGCTCGAGTTTTATATGGCGTAATCTCTGTAGCTATCATTCAAAAGGGATGGCTTGGGAGTGGGAAATGGGGCCGATATCAAAATCTAGAGTGATCATTGATTACTTAGATTTCCATCAAATTGAGTGCTTACTCCAATTACATTGGTCACCTAGTCTTCTACAACCACTATTGACAATTTTATAAATAGAGACTATCACTGTTAGAATTCATTGTTGGTTAGGCATTTATTTTTACCAACGAAAGCAGAATGTATTTTAAAATTACCATTGCATCATGAATTTATATCTGATTCCATATTTTGGTTCCTAAAAAAGAAAGGTAATTTCATAGTAAAATCAACAAATTCAATTATTTTTCATCTTTTGTACTCTGAGTTTGAAGCTAACAGGTTTTTCGATTCTTCAATGCCTATATGGAAGCATGTTTAAAGCCTTAATATTCAATCAAAGGTTTGCCATTTCCTTTGGAGAGCATTGAATAATGCCTGGCCAATTCAAAAAGCTCTATAGCATCATAGAATGCACTTAGATTAAGGCTGTTGCATGTGTGGCTCTTTTGAATCACTCCATCATGTATTTGTGAGCTACCCACTTGCACGGTGTTTGGTCTGAAGTTGATTTAGGAGTCATTTTTTACAAGTTTCAATTTGCTAACTTTAGAGACTGTTTTTGGCATTTATAATCTCAGCTAGATACTCCTCAAGTTGAGTTGGCAGTTATGATTTTATGAAAACTGTAGTATGCTACTCAAGAAGGCGTGGATGAGTTAGCCTGGGACTCTTTCAGCTTAACTAGAGGTCTCGAGTTCGAGCCCTGGAAATGCAGCTGCTTTAAAACTCTTGAGGTAGAGCTTACCCTCCCTTGCGGACCTACACGGCTCGAACGGGGAATAGTCTGGATGTGATATTTCCCAGTGGGGGCCCATTCAGGACACCTCGTGGTCAGACCAAAAAAAATTGTAGTATGCTCGCAATGAAAGATTTCATGAAGGTAAAGAACTATATTGATGCACTCTAGCAGAATTAGCAAAGCAATATTTTATTGATTTTTAATCGACAAAGTTAAAATTTTAGGTTAATTTGCGACAATCTTTAATAGGTTGGTGTCCTCCTGCATATTCAATAATAAAGATGAATGTTGATTCCTGAATTTGTGCTGAACGGGGCCCTTCAGGCCTTGGCTATATTATTCATAATCATTCTGGAGATTTTCTTTTATTAGCAGGTTGTCGGGTCCAAAGGGTTTATACTATAGAACAAGCTGAGGCTTTGGCAATCCAGTTTGAGCTCTAGCAAGCTAGGCAATTTTAGAATTCTAATTTGGAAATCGAAAGTGATGCTTTGGTGGTAATGAATTAGATTCACAACAAAAAACCTTGTTTCTCTCCGATCTCATATGCTTTGCATTTTAAACAATGTGCAGATTTTTCTTTGGTATCTTTTAATTATGTTGTTCGATCATGTAGTAAAGTTGCTGCCAATTTAGCATGTTCGACATGAATCCAACATTTAGGTTTTCACTCTCTTATATTTCAATTTGTTATTTCTCATAGTCAATCCTGTGTGCAGGAGAATGTCTTCCACGTCACTAGTTCTTAGCTGTAATTTATAATAGCTGCCTTTTATATATAAAATTATATAATAGCCCATTAAAAATTATTTCGGATGAGTTTATTTTATAATAAAATAGCTGCCTTTTTATTGATTGTGATTCTAATTTATTAAAATAATAAATAAAATCAAGTGATTGTGATGAAATTTAATGTAAAATAAACAAAAATAAGAATATATTTGCAAAGAAGTTCAAAGTTAAGGATAAATTTGGAACATATATGTCATTAATGATTTACACATAAGCAAATAATTTACACATGTATGTCATATCAGCGTGAACACATACTATTTTGATCGTGGATAGATGTGCAAACAAATCGAAAAGTTTATATACCAATTCACCACAATTTTTAAAATAAAATAGATTGGAGAAACTGATTGTAGTTCATGGTAGAATTATATAATCACATTTTTAAAATTATTTTAACAAATGTATTTGATATAAATAAATTTCTAAAAAAATATTATATAATTTATTTATATAAATAAATTTAATGTGTTTACTTTGAAATTTTAAATTTTAAAATGTGTAAAATTAGTTATAATTAAATGAAATTCTATTAAAATATTTTAAATTTACAAATTAATTCAATGACATCATATCTGTATTTGTCATAAAAATAAAAAGTCCTAATTATTATCATCTTTATTTTCTAAAATATTTTTATTCCTTTATTGTATTGCAATTTCATCATGTAATATTTGATATTTTATCGAATACACTATTAGTTTGAATTTTAACTTTTTTTTATCAAATATACAATTATATGATACAAAAAATTATTTGAAATGAATTTTACAAAATATCCATTTAAATCAAATATATAAAATTAACTGCAAATGAATTCTATTTAAAATCCATTTGGAAGTGCAATAAATTTGTTGATAAAATTGAAATAAATCTATAAATAAATTTAACATGTAAGTCTGCTCATAAGTTAGGTATTTTATGTCATAGTTTATGAAAATGAAGATTTCTATGAAAAATATTTTTGAAAAGTATCTTGTCAAGATTTTATAAATTACATTTAGATTTTTATTAGAAAAATGGATATAATTGAAATAAATTGAAAAATTGATATGATAAATTTGTACAATTTAACCAAAGGATGTGATTCAGTTGAAAATTGGAGAATAGATGATAATAAATAGGACTATTATCCCATTTAATTATTACTTTTTAAAAATTGTTGATCATCTTAATCATTATTATTTCAATGTTATTCCTATAATTTTTAATTTATATTTGTATTTTTATATTAAACATACAACACATATTTGAATTAGTAATATTAAATAAATTAATGATCGACACAACTCATTTATTTTGTTAAAAAAAAAAACATTTAGTGAGATTAGAGTTTTGGTTAAAACATATCCCATCTCATAAATCAAAAGGGGAAAAAAGACAACCTATTTTAAAATATTTATTAGATTGATATGTTATATTAATGAATCGTGTAACTAATCCGGATAATGACAGTCGCGACCACAATGATAATAATACTGAAGTATGGCAGCCATATCAATGAATATTATATGGTTCATATTTTATAATTATATAAATTTCTAAATTGATATTTTTACGTATGCAGATATTATACTTTTGTAACTATATGTGTATATCGTTTTTATTGTTGTTGCATTTCGTGTCCGCAGCCATTTGATGTCATTTTCAAGTTTCAGATTGCTTAGAATATTCGTCGTGTGTTTTGAGTTGAAGGCAAGGCATGACATATACAGCCACCTTTTTCTGTAGGAGAAACAGGTGGGTCTTTTTTGTTTTTGCAAAGCAATGCAAGTCATGAAGAAACCTACTAAGCAATATATATAAATTTAATTTGTCCATTAATGATTAATATCGCATAATAGTTAAAGAAGTACATTTTGCACAATTGCTTAAAGAAAACAAGTAACAACATTCATTACTAGAGTTCTACTTCTAAAAATTAAGTTATATGATTTTATTAGTTAATAATAATAACGATTAAGATATTAATAGAAAAATAACTAGTAAGTGGTAGCATTATAAAAAGAACTGAAAAAAATATACTGAACTTTTTTTTTTTTTTTTGAAACTTACTGAACTTAATTTAAGATGGATGAAATAAACAATTTTTCTTTACTAGTTGGTGGTCTCAAGAGATAACAAATTATTAAAATCTTCTTTTGACAAACCATTTCTTTCTTTTCTTCTCCTATGCACAAGGACACACAATAAACATACCAATGAAATGATAGAGAAAAAAAAAAAGAAAAAAAAAAAACAGAACTCTCCCTAAGCTAAAAGCCAATAAGCCAAATAATTTTATGCCAATTTCTCCCTATGAATGGCATACTCACACTTCCTCCCAAGTCATTGTTTTCCATTAAGCAAACATTATTGAGTGCTTAATTAAACAAAGAGAGTGGGGCCCACCAACGTTAAATCAAATTTGTACACATATATACCTACTCACTTATCCTTTCAAACTTCTTCCCATCATCATTACTATTATTATTATTTTTACCTTTCTATGTCCATTGGTGCAAAGCTTCTTCCTATATGCATAAAACTGCTCGAGTTGTTGCCAAATTTGGTACTATCATTCTTTTGTGACTCAATATCATCTGATTCTGATGAGTCCCCTTGTAGCAATTGGTCCTCCTCTTTTCTTAAAAAAGAGTATTCACCACCTTTGTCCCCATAGAATTTGAGAAGTCCCAAATAGAAACACATCACAAAAATGGTTATGCCAATCAAGAACCAGCTGAATTGAATGTTGACTAATGATTTAGCCCTGTGTAAAGACTCTTCTCCTGAACACCTAACCACTTTATGACCTTCTTCTAAATGCATGAAGCAACCTTTTGGTACCAAAGATGGTGTCCAAAGAACATAGCCCATAGTTATTAACCAAACACCTTGGAACATAATACTTGCTGACCTAACAAAGCTGACCAAGAAACTTTTAGGGTAGGGAATACCCAGAAGAGTAGTGGCTAAAGAGACAACTATGACAATTTGGAGAAGCAAATGGTATTGGCCTTCAACACCCATATGATCAGCTGAATGAAGATGGAAAAGAAAAAGTTGTTGACCAAAAGCTACTGCTCCAAGTAATTGAGTTAGGCCATATTGAGTTATGGGCCCAATTTTATCAAGAATTATAGCAAAAGCTGCATAGACAAAGAAAGTCGTAGAAATAGAGGAATGTTCAAAATTGTGAAGATGGTTTGATGGAATAGTACCATCAGGATCAAAAGGTTGGTGTCTTTCAGGACCAATAAAGAGTTCCATGGATACAGAAATAGAGCTCCCTACCATAATAAAGAAAAGCTCTATATATCTTAATTTTGAACTAGGAAACCATGGAAGAGAAGTATAAGAACTGGGATGTTGAGCATGGAGCTTTATGTGATTAAACAGATGCCAAAAACCAAGAAAAAAGAATGCAAACCCTGGCGCTACATGACCCACCAAAGTACCCATGTTTTTGTGCAAATTTTCTTGGTTTTCTTGGGTTTTTGAGAAGAAAGAAAGAAAAACTGAGAAACCAAAGTTCAAGAATTGAGTTTCTTGGAGAAGTGTATTGAAGGATTGTGAAGGGTGTGTGGGCTTATATCAGGGGAAGAAGAAGGTTGAAAATTTGAAAATATTAAGAAGTCTAGAGACTAGAGGCTTCTATGAAGGGTTTGTTTTGAACTTTTGTTTAAATTTGGTGGCTTGAAAAATAAAAAATTTAAAAATAAATCAATAAACAAGAAATATATTTTTTATGAGGAGAAAGAGGGGTCGAAACTCGAGACCCTCTACACTGTCGGTGAAAGTCTTACCTACTAAATCAAGGTGCACTGACATAAAAAAGAAACGTGTTAAAAACATAATTTTGACTAATATAACCACACACACAACATCTAAGCGATTTCATCAATAAAAGACTTACAAAGCAGCTAGCTAGCCGCCGCCACCAGCTCGTCTTCTAGAAGTAGAAAATAATGATGTATCAATTGTTCAATGCTTATCAAATTTGAATGGCTGGAATTATCTAAACCCAGAAAATATAACCATACAATTTTAGAACATATTCGTTTTCTTGCAAAACATTTTATTTCATCTCAAATTTTGTTAAAAAAATAATAAAAAGGTGATGTTCAATTCATTAAAAATTCAAATATTTAATGTTCAAATCTTTTCGCGATTGTAGGCCCTAATTTTTTATTAAATACGCTTTCGAAAGTATAAATAAACAATAATTGTGCCTTGTAATCATATCACTAAGTTTATTTTTTTATTGAAATTATGAGTTGTTCTCACACTACTATAAGATTAATTTTTATTCATACTTTATATTTGGTGCTGAGCTAAAAAAATAATATAATAAAAGTTTAAATATAAAATTTTTTTGTTATAAAACATTTTCACGAAAAATTTGACAACATTTTACATCGCTTAATTATTAATTAATGTAAATCTGTATCAAACTATGTTGCACGGACACCTCTAGAAAGAGCCGTGTCCCGTGTCGGAAACGTTTCGGACACCTATATGTGTCGAAAACTTCTCAGAAACGTTTCGGGGCCGTTTCCGTAAATAAGATAAAGTTTCGGGAGCCTTTTCCGCAAATAAGATAAAGTTTCGGGAGCCGTTTCCGCAAATAAAATAAAGCTGACCTCTCATTGGATGAACCTAAATTAGAGACAATATTTTTCAATGAAGATGTCAATGAGAATGAAATGTAATTAAGTATAATATTTTTATAAATTGATGTGTGAAATATTTTAGATGGATAATTATTTATTTATAATTATTGAGAAATTATATATTGTTAAGGGTGTTATTATTTTATTTATAAATATAGGAT
>CATIWO010405162.1:0-11972 GCA_949673435.1 Macaranga tanarius
ACAATACTGAGAAAAATGTTGAATAAAAAATAAAATAAAAAATATTGAGAAAAAAATAAAATGTTAAGAGTATTTTAAAAATAGAAAAAATCTTGAGTGTAAAAAAATATTAATAAAAAAGTACCTTAAAAATAAAAAAAAAAAGTAGTAAAAAAATGTTGAGAAAAAAATAAAGAAATTATTTTTTCTTAATTATTTAGAATTCAGAAATTAAACTAATTAATATTGAGCAAAAAAATATTGACAAAAAATAAATAAAGTGCAGGAAACTACAGGAAATGAAGGAGTGCAGGAAATAAAGTGCAAGAAATAAGAAAGTACAGAAAATAAGGAAGTACAAGAAATAAAGTGCAGGAAACAAAGTGCATGAAATAAGGATGAATTGCATATGTTAAATAATATGTAATAACACTGAGAAAAATGTTGAGTAAAAAATAAAATAAAAAAATATTAAGAAAAAAATAAAATGTTAAGAGTATTCTAAAAATAGAAAAAATCTTGAGTGTAAAAAAATATTGAGCAAAAAAAATATTAATAAAAAATAGTACCTTACAAATAGAAAAAAATTTAGTAAAACAATGTTGAGGAAAAAAATGAAGAAAGTAAAAAAAAAATTGATTCAAAAAAAATAGAAGGATCAAACAGCTTTTAGAAGAGTCAAACAGCTTCTAGAAGAGCATGGTCTAGATTTTTAAAAAAACTTGCTTAAAGCTATTTTTGATAACATTTTTGGTCAATGTGGCTTTTGATATTATTTTTAGTTTTCTGGCTATTTTTAAAAAAATCCATTTAAATTATGCATTATAACTTAATTTGTATTAAATTATTAAAAAACTACGTAGTTTTAAAGGTGCTAGTAAAAACTTTAGCCAAAATTATTAAAACTACGTAGTTTTGTATCAAAACTACATAGTTTTAATGTGCCTCATTTGCATATCAAAAGATTTAACCTAATTCTATTATTCATTTCCATTTTCCCTTTCCCTTCTTCAGCAGCTGCCCTCATCTCACGCCCCCACCATTTGTCGCCCCCACATCATCGGCTACCATCATCCAGTAGTAGCATTGTCAACCAACAGTAGCACCGTCATCCAGTAGCTGTATTATTCTGAAGCTCGTTTGTAGTGATAGCAGCTCCTCTTCGCTAGCATCACCATTTGTCCTTTACAGTAGCATTTTCTGTTCACTCCTATTCACTACTGTTTACGGTAGCAAGCTCCTCTTTGCTCCTTTTCTGAAGCTCCTCTTTGCTCTTTTGCAAGTCTTAAGTATCAAACAAAACTTCTCAACCTAATTTGATCTCTTCGCTATTATTTTGATTTTTTTTCACTATATGCATTTATAGTAATATATACATCTGAGTACATAAAAGTCGCTATCCAATGGTCGTATTAGACATCTTAATATGGTTCTATGATTTTAATGTAACGTCTTAGAGGGATTGGAAATGTCTTCAATCGATTCTATTTTTTTCTTATTCTCTCTAGTTGTCTCACAGTGAGTTTTGGTTCAATAATACCCCTAGTAGGGTGCTAGCAATATAGTTCGTAATTAGGTATTAAGGAACATTTTTGACATAAAGGTGTTGAAGCCTGTGTCTCTCTCTTAGCTCAATATATAGCATGCTCTATTGCTAGTACAGGAGTATAATCATCCTTACATACTTCTTCTGCAAATTAGGAACACATTCTGCAAACTTCTTAGTGGGCGCTTAAAGTTAGGAGAGAATGGTATTGCTTTACTATTATCCATTTAATTTTTATTACTATTTCATTATCTTTTTAAGACTGTGGTGGTATGTTCTCTCTTTATTTTTACACATTCTAGATTTTCCATGCATTTGTGATAGAAATCAAAGGTTTGAAAAGAAAACTGCCAGCAAGCTTGGTTCTAATTCACCTACTTTGGTGCCAGACTGGCAGGTATAATTTTCTCTTTAACTCAATTGAGTGCGAATATAAAAATATTTGAAACTGATATATGTAGCCATAAATATATTAAAAAGTAAAATAGAAACGGCTAAATCTGTCACCAAAAATGAGATATGTGAGACATGTGATAATGAGGAGAGAAAAAAATTAATTCAAAAATTAAAAAATACATAAATTGAGGAGAGAGAAAAGTGAGATTGTGATAATGATGTGGTAGTATGTGTCTTACTTAATTGATGTGGATTAACTGTGCTATACATGGGATTTTTTCACCATGTCAGAGTCCATTTGTTATTCCACATACTCATTACTTGCCAGAAAATGAATACAGGCACTATATTAAAAATTTAAAAAAGGTTAGATGGTTTTAAGTGATGAAAAAATGGTGAGATACCATGATGGGACCATGTTTAAAAGTTATATACCATGAAAGAAAATTACCTACTAAAAATACCCATAAGGAGTTGAAACCCCGAAAACAGGTCAACTATTCGAGGGCTAAGCGAGCAAACTGAGCACTTGAGTCAATGAACTAAGTGTGTGGATTAGTAAACTGAGCTTGAATTAGCTACCCCAGCATATAGTGAACTGAGCACTAGGTTAGCAAAAGGAGCCCTCAGATCAGTGAACCAATCATATGGGTTAGCGAACCAAGCACCAAACCAGTAAGCTGGCACTGGTTCAATAAATTGAGGGCCTAGTTTAGCAAACCATATGTGGGGGTTGCTACTCACATGTGTGGGTCAGTTAGCTGCATGTGTGGGTAACTACCCACATGTGTAGGTAGCGAACTAGGTGTGTAGTTAATTAAATCAATTATGCGATTCACCTTTTTTTGGCTAATTTTACCTATAAATACACCTCATTTAACATTTTTAGGGGGCTTTTTCCACACAAATGTCATTATTCTATTAAATAGAAGACTTAGGACACCTATTTGCACATTTTTAACTCAATTTTCATTATTTTTAGGTTTTTAGACCTACTTAATACCAAATTCAAAGCCATCTTTAGTCAAAAGCATGCTACAAGATGTATAAAGTCTACATTTTCATATCACTTTTACATTAAAAGGCAAGGATGACTTCTTCTAGGCCTATTTGAAGCAAAAATTCTTTTTTTTTTAAATAAAAACAAGTCTAGCTTAAGTTCTAAGGACCTAAAAAATTATGTACATGTTTAAAGTTTTGCATTGCATATTTTTCTTCTACTCTTTCTCTCTTAGTATAGTTGGTCAATAAATTAGAAAATTATTGTGATTTGTGTGGTAAATTCAGCCTTATTTATGTGCTACTTACTATATGTGAATTGATTTTATACTTTTGTTATGCTTTGTGCATTTCTAGCTTTAAGTAGATTTCCCACGTGTGCATAAAAATTTTAAAGTTTGTATTTTGAGCATAAAAATTGTATTTTTACCATAAAAATTGTATTTTTACCATAAAATTGTCTTTTTATATTACCATTTAAAATTGCATATTTACATTTTTCTATTTGTAAAGTTTGCATTTTGGCATAAAAATACCATTGTTGACATAAAAATGGCATTCTTAGTACATTTTCATTACAAAACTTTCATTTTTAGGATTTTATCATAAAAATTGCAACTTTATCATAAATATCATATTTTTAATATAAAAATCATATTTTAGCATATTTTCAATATAGACTTTACATTTTTAGGATTTTAGGATAAAAATCATATTTTTGGCATAAAAATTAAATGTTTAGTTTGGAAATTGTCTTTTTTATTATGTTTCTCATATACAAAGGTTGCATTTTTTTTTTTTACATTTTGGCATCAAGTTGGCATTTTGACATGTTATTCGCTAAAAAGATTGTATTTTTGCATTATTTTCACTAATTTTGAGTGCGTATTGCACATGTGGACTAATGTCCACGTGTGCAAAAAATACACAGTTCCTGCTTTTTCATCTAAAATTGTATTTTTAATACGTTTTATCATAAAATTTGCATTTTCAAACCCATTTGCATTTTTAATACATTTTCATATTTTTGCATTAAAACTCGCACTTTTAATTTATTTTCATGAAAATGATATTTTTGTATAAAGCTTATATTTTTCAATCATATTTGCATTAAAGTCCTTATTTTTAGCTCACTTTTATCGTGAAATCAGTGCTTTTGGCTAGATTCGCATTTAAGGGTCTCTTGATGATAAATGAGTATTCTTTACACTTTTGTTATTGATTCTACTTTTCTTTTCTTACGCTATTTGCCATATTGCTTTTAGGGCATTTCAAATTATTTATTGCTATTTTGAATGCTTTTAAGATAATTTTTCTATACTTAGGGTGTTATGCATGATTAGATTTTATTTGTTGTCATTCTTGCCATGTTTTGAAATTATTTTACAATTTCCTACTTGTTTGCTATTTCATGTTGTTTCTTGTATGGTATAGATGGTATGAATGGATACACATATGTTAACCTCTATTTTGCAGGGTGTTTATTAGATCTAGGACTATATTTACTTTTCTTGCACTTTTCTTATTTTTGATGTATTTACTAGGAAAACCATGTATAAATATAAATAATTTCCTATTTTTATTCTATACACTATTGTGGATGGATATGTGTGTGTGTGTGTGTGTAAACTATCATGTCGAAATTAGGGTAATATATAATATGTAACGGACATTACCTAATGAGATAGTAGGCAAGTAGAAATCACTTTCTGAATATAGAATCTCTGACTAGAGGATAACTTTTACTAAGTCTCAAAGTTATGTCATTTTTTCCCAGTGATCAGATAGTGACTCTTTACACGAGGCTTCTCTGAGCATCCCAAAAGGATTCTCACTTAGCCCTATTGAAAGACAATATCCAGTTCTCTCCAATGCCACAATCACATATTGCTTTGATGCTCGAGGGAACCGGCTTGCTCATAGTTACCTAGTTTTATGAAGGATTAGAGAAATATATTTTTTTACTATGTTCCCTCCTACTACTTTTAAAACCCTTCCCTCATATAGATAATAAGGTGCATGTACCTTTAATAGAAAACATTAGTGCATAAATTGGTTACTGGGTGCGAAAGAGTTAAACCAATTATGGGTCAATGGTTTTTTAACAATGAGAGCTTTATTGGATGTGTTGGATATCAATCTTTATCTTACTTTAGTGGATCATGTGAGGAAATTATTGAGGAGTCTAATGAGATAGAAATTAAGTCTAGTCTAATCCTTCTCAAATAATTTTAAGTTAAGATAGTCGTGTTGCTAGGGTTTCCAACCACACTACTAAGATGACTAGTGAAGTGTCAATAATTTGTGTAGTATCATATATTAGCTAACTTGCCAAACTTACTTACTTTGTGTATTTTTATGTCAAGTATGGACTACTTCTCTAATAATTTCATTGATATTAAGGATGATGTTAATGAAGTACCTAGTGCTATAACCAAGCCATCGAGACATAAGATTCTTTTAAAGAGGTCAAAACCATTCAAAAGGATACAATTAAAAATTTATGATCTTGTTGAGGCTACTAAGTTGACTAGTAAGTTTCCATTAAAGGGTCAACAAGGGCATAGTGCTGCAGTGAACCTATAAGCATTAAATAAGATGAAAGTGTCTTTTGAAGGTGAATCCTCTAATACTTCAAAGTTAATCCTTAGCTAATTTATTTTGTTCCCTTCTTTGGATAATGTGCATATAGTTAGGAAGTTATCTCAATTTGCAAAGGTTCTTTGAGATCTAAAGGAGGCCTAGAAAGTTGATATGAACGATATAACTTACATTGTACTTAGAAACCTCCTCCAAGTATGCCACACCAGTCTATTTTTTGTTAGGAACTTGCCTAACTTTACTTATAACTTATGTTATTTTATTAACCAAAGTTGGCTAGGTTCCTATACTTTAGCCATAGATAAATAGAAGTTGAAAGGGTTCTGTGTGAAAACTGAGATATAAACAAAGCTTATTTGGACATGTTCATGCATCATTAAAAGGAATTAAAGGAAGTCAAATCTTCTACTACTACCAAATTACAGGCTGGTAAAAAACATTGAGGCCATCTAATCATCCTTATCTAAGGTTGAGATGGAAATTAAATTATTGAAGAACAAGTTAAACTCTTTGGAGAGTTTTGAGAAGGTGACAAATGACAAAGTGCAAGAGTTGTTAAAAAAGGTTATTGATGAAAAGCTATATGTGTCTAAACTTTTATTTGAGTGTTACAAGAAAGTCATTAAAAAAGTTAAGGAATAAGTTTCCAAGTTTAATATGTCTAATATCAATAAAAATCTCCTTGGTAACATAGGTCTAAGAATATTTGTAGCCATTCAAGTTCTAATACTATAACTACTGATAATGAAAGTTTATCTTTTACTTTTAAGGATGAGTTTGAAGTTACTGACCACTGACCATCCTTTTTAAACTTATCCATATTTGGTCTTTTTGTAATTTATTTTAGATATTTATTGAATGCAACACATGATAAGTATAGTTTATATAAACCTTTTCATATTTATTTTTATGTATTTTTGCTTGCCATTAATCTTTTTATTATGTTATTAGAGCTCATGATGAGTAAATCATAAGGTCCATAAATAACGCCAATATTAGTTACAAGGTAAGTTGTATGTTTTAGTCGTACCTAGGTATACCCGTCATATGAGTTTTGGCCTCTTAGTAACATCTTGAGATAGGGAGATCTAAGTGTACTTGATTGGGTGAGTTTGGGTTTTTTGGCTATATCTTAAGATGGAGAGATCTTAGTATGCCTCATTCAATGAATCATTTATCTTAGCCTCATCCTGAGATGGGGAGATTTAGATGTGCTATATTGAACGAATTTTATGTATTGGTCACTTAGTGTGCCTCATTTCATGAGTTGTATGCCTCAGCCTCATCCTAAGATGGCTACTTTAGGTGAGTTGTATATATCAACTACATCTGCCATTAAGGCGAGTTGTATATCTCGACCTCATTTTAAGATGGGGAGATCTAAGTATGCCTCATAAGGTGAGAGGTATAGGTATGCCTTATAATGTGAGTTGTATATCTCGGGCACATCTTAAGCTATGGAGATCTAGGTTTATTTTATAGGGCAAGTTATATATCTTGACCACATCGTAATATGGAAAGATTTAGGTTTGCCTTATATATTGAGTTATATAATAGCCATATAAAAGAAAAGGAAATTTTATCACTTGAATCATAAAGTATTGCATGTCACTAGTAATATTTTCATAGGTTTTCAACATTCTAATACTTAAAAAAGTTATCTGATTTGTACTGAATAATAGCTTGCATCTTATAAGTTATTCTAATAAGGGTTTTACTAGTGGATTTCCTTAGTGTGGTTCTGTAAGCCCATACCACATTGAAGAGTTTCTCATTCCAGTTTTCTCTTTTATCATCCAAGCACTTCTTTAGTTACAAATAGTTCTATTCATAACCTCTATCAATCCATTATTTTGGGGATGCACAACTGAGGCAAATCTGAGTTGGATATTGAGTCCTTTGCAAAGCTCTTTAAACTTATATAATTAAGTTATTTTCCATTATCCATCACTAATGTGTGGGGAATGCCAAAGTGGCATATAACCTTTTTCCAAAAACGTCTTTAATCGTAGCCTTATTAATTATAGAAATTGCTTCAACCTTAATTTATTTGGAGAACTAGTCAATTATGACTACGGTAAATTTCCTTTACCTACTAGCTAAGGCAAATGGTTTAAGTATGTCTAATCCTCTAAGGACTCTTAATTGGGGCTTGTAAAGTAGATGGTGTGTGGTAGAGTTTGTCAAATTTCTAACATTTATCACAAACCTTGACCTTTTTTTCTAATCCTTATACTTAGTGGGCAAGTAGTACCCTTATAGGATTGCTTTTTAAGTAACAATTCTTATTGCTTTATGCACCCCACATATTCGTTCATTTATCTACTTCAATATATATTTGCATTCTTATGTTAAGGCACATATTAACTAGGGATAGTTAGGGACCTTCTAAACAGTGTTTCATCCATGCAAGAGTAGTGAGCTGAGTTCTCATACTTCTTTATAGCATTCAAGCAACTTCCCCTCATCCAGATTTTTAACCAGGGGATTTCTTAAATCGTCTTCTATTTAAGTGAAAAATTGTTTTACATCTCAATGCTTCATTAAGAGATGGCTTCTTTAAACCTCAATGCCATATATGTATTACCATTTTTTGTGGCAAATTTGGCAAGAAGTGTGCTTTAGAATTATGCTTTTTTAGGATTTCAATGACCTAGTATTTTCTTTTCTTTTGTAATCTTTTTCAAGTAGCTTTTGGCTTTCTCAGTATATTTAAGCATGATGAGTTCTTTGACTTAGAGATTACTTTAGATCTTGTTAATTACCAAGTGAGAATCACTATGTATTTGTAACATCTCTGGCTTAATCTCTGCTGCTAAGGTGAGTCTTGTTAGGCAGGCTTTATACTCAGCTATTTTATTAGTCGCGGAGAAATCTAACCTAATTGCATAAGCTATCTTTACTTGGTAAGGGCTAAAGAGTATGATTTCCACTCCTGAACCTTTGTCATTTGAGGCTCCATACTAGAATTAGCAATCTCCATAACAAAGTTTACCCATGCTTGGGCTTTCAATGTGTAGCACCCTCAAGTACCACATACACGTGTCCCCAATATTAAACAATCCCATGGCATAAGAAAAATTTTCTCAATTTATATGTTATATATATAAGTTTGTACAATGTACATAATTTACAATTGTACACAACATTACATATACATACTAAAGTAACCATGATCTTGTTACATATGCCAAAATGCTAAATGCTTATGAGGATAGAGATGTCGACACTAATGTAACGCCCGCCCTTTTAACATATGTATTTATAACGTATGTGTTGCATTTTATACATATGAGATAGTGTGTAACACCCATCCTTTTTCATACGTATTTAAGACGTATGTATCACATTATATGTGTATGAGACGGTGGACTTTATTTAAGTTTGAGATTGGGTATAAGTTATAGAGAGGGACTAGATTGTAACAAGAGTTTGGAGTGTTTTGTCACAATTGAAAGTTTTAGGGTATTGTGTAAGATGCCCATTTTATTAAGGAGACTTTTGGTTATTTTGGTGATATTTATTGGAGTATTATTATTATATTGGTTATTAAGTAATATATGTGTATTATTATTATTATTATTATATTGGTGATAATTATTAATTATGAAGGAAGACTTTTAGGAAGCTATTTGGTAGTGTTTGATTGGCTAAGTGTTTGTGTGTGTGTATATGTGTATATGTAGTGTGTGTTATGTAGAGATTATAAGAAGAAGAAGAAGAGTGGGTCTCTTGATAAAATTTTGGAGAGCTTTTGATCTTGATCAAGCTAGTAAATAATTACTTTAGGAAGCTTTGGAGGGTCTTTTGTACATTGAAGTCCTAAGTGGTAAGCTTAATTGTGTTTTTAATTGAATTTGGTTGAGTTGTGATTTTGAGGAAATTCTGGTATGTTTCCTCTGTTTTTTAGTCTTTTTTTTATTACTCTAACTTGAGCTATATAACTCTGATTTGAGCATGGTTAGACTTTTTGGAAACTTCAGAGAGTCCTTTAGATTTCCTATGTTTTGAGTTTGGACTAATTTTATTGTTAAGAGGTGCAATTAGTGTCGGATATTTTATTACTTATGCTGATAGCATGTTCTACCCGAATGGACTTAAAAATTTATAATTAATTCTCTATATATGCTAATTGTGTGATTTCAATTGGGAATAAAATTAGACCCATATATGTATAGTTTGTAGGAATTTAGTGATTTTAGGAGATGTCTATAATTCTTAAGAGTATTATGAACTTTATGCATCAAACATGCCAGTAGTAGCATATAGGCTAATTTATGAATTTTCTAGTGTATTGGCTAGATGATGATATCTAGAGTTCTAGAACTCTAAATTGAGTGAAGTTTAATGTTATAGAAACTTTAATAAGTCTTCTATAATTTTTATGTTTTGACTCTGAGCTGAAATTGTTGTTAAGGTTGACTGGTAGGGCTCAAAATTTTCTTGCTGTTGCTGTCAGCTTTTTTTTGCCTGGATTTAATAAAAAATCTATAATTTATTCTATACATGTATGATTTGAGTAATTCTAGTTGAAATTAGAAGTAGACTTATATTTATAGCTTCAATATTATTTTCATGATTTTTGGACATGTGTGTGAATTATTTGGATACATTGAACCTTGGACATCAAGTTGTACCTAGTTACATTTAGTTGAGTTGGATACAAGAGTCATGCTTGTTATATGGTATTAATGTGTAGTTATGTGTAGGCATATACAAGGATAGAGGAGACTCTATTCAATAGTATGAGCTTTTCTTTTTGAAGGAGTTGAAAGCTTGGAGGTAAGTGATTATTAATATAATGCTTATATATCTAAATATTGATTCTCTTGTATATATAATGGTTGTATAATTGTGATTTAATTTATGAATTGAATGTGTTGAATTTATGGATTTGAGAATGATCAGGTGGAATGGGTTTCAATATATGTGGATTATAAATTATGATGAATATCATATTTGTATATGATGAATAATGTGAATGTGAGAATGAATTAGTAGTTGTGGATGGAATGTTAATATGATGACTTATGGTGATGAAATTATATTGAGTTGTATTGTATATGATGTGTGTGTTTCACAATAAGGTGAAACAAGTGAGGAAATGATGATGTGTGAGAAAGTGTGTTGAGTGAAGACTGAGCCGGGTGGATAGTCTTCACTGATTTTGAAATGGAAAAGCTGAGCCGAGTGGATAGCTACCCACCCATAATTGAATTAAAATAAGTGAGACTGAGTCGGGATGATAGTCTCACTTTATGGCAATTTGATATTTCAATATGATTATGAGAAATATGCTAAATGTGGCTTTGTGTGAGGTCATGGTAGGAAAAATGGTTTTGGCTGGGTATTGAGCAATGAGATGGGAAGGTGAATGTACGCATTCTTGTAAGTACGTGAATTGGTTGTGGATACTATATATTTTGTTAAAAGTGAATTATGTGTAAGGAAATATGTGTTATTGATTCCAACCGGATAAATTATGTGTATGCATATGGATTCATGCAGTTGTGATTGCTTATAAATGTTGAAATTGTGAATTCAATATGAATTATAAATATGATGGTTATAGTTGGGTGATGGTATTTTTACACACCCATATGAATTCATGATGAATCGTTAATTACAATTGATGATGTGTATTGTGAATGGTTGTGGATATTTGGAAGATTGTGAGAATGAAATATTTTTAGGTTAAGGGCACAGGTAGAGACACGGACGTGTCTTAGGCCGTGTGATGAGACACGGGCGTGCCATTGACCGTGTAGTTTAATTGGATTAAAATATGGCATGTCTCAGTAGGAGACATGGGCATGTTTAAAGTGGCATTTTTATCCAGAGAGATACATGGGAGAAGACACGGGCATGTCCTTGACCATGTCTACATATAGAATTTTGGACAGTGAGATACACGGGTCAAAATACGGTCGTGTTTCAAACCGTGTCTCGACTTTACATTTTATCCAGTAGACTATACGGGTAGAAACACACCTATGTAGTCCATTTTTAGTGGTTTTAATTAAATTGGATTAATTAGTTCTTAGGAAGTTTTAATTGCAATATTATATTAATAATTGCTTATTAAGTCGCAAGCTCATTCCTTTGCAAAATATATTTTTCAGGATGAAGATAGATAGAGCTTGAGGTGTGCGGTATTCAAGGTTGTTAAATGATGTGCTAAAAATCTGCAAGCATACAGAATCGTATCAAGTAGTAAATAAAGATATCATCCCACAGAGATTTTGTGCTGACTACTGTCTTACTCACAGTGTTTGTTTGTTTAGACAACGAAATAGAGTTTGTAATTTTAAGTAAATAAAACTAAACTAAATGAATTTAAAAACACAAATAAAATTCAGATTTAAAAGACTAAGATTTTCTATTCCCAATTGACCATTAAAAAAGGTTGATTACACCATTAGGTTTTACACTAGGTTTTACACTAGTTTTG
>CATIWO010405218.1:0-10749 GCA_949673435.1 Macaranga tanarius
TACTACAAATATTAACCAAATACTAAATCAATTAAACTATCCAAATACAATTTAATATACAAATTTTATAACTATAACAAGTAGCAAAAATAAAAATGTGGAGAATTTAATAATGACAATGCTAATTATAGACTAATTATCATAGTTCATATTTGCGGAATTTAAAACTAATAAATTAAACTCAAAATTAAAAACGACACAGACTATAAAATGTAAAAGATTATAAAAGAGAACGAGATACTCCCCCACACTTAGTGCAAACATTGTCCTCAATAGTTTGCAAGCTGGATCATAGAACAGAAACTGCCAACAAATGCAAAAAAGAAAAATAGAAATAGAGCAACCTAAAACAGAGACATAACTACAATGCATGAACAACACAATAATGAAAATTGATAAGGGAAACCTTACACACGACAGTAATTAAATAGAAGTGCAACATGAGAGTGTAAAACAAATAACAAAATAAAATACACAATAGCCAAATCAGTCTGCTCCACCCATTTAGTCTCGGTCTTGGGCTTCATCAGGTGCATCCACAAATGAATCAGATGGAGATGGAACTGTAGGATATGGAGGAGGAATGAAACCTTGGTGAGCAAAATAAGCATTTATATCATGACTCATCTGACCCAGCATGTTTTCCACACCACTCATTCGGGTGTCAAAATTTTGCATCCAAGACACTACATCATCAATAAAAGGTGGCGGTGCAGATGGTGGAACACTTGAAGAAGGAGTAGTGTCGGGTGCAGGAGGGGGAGGTTGTGCACCACCTTCATGAGGACATAACACTGGCCTTTGACCCTCATACTGAATTAATCCCATATTCCACATCATAGTTAATCCTATTCTGCTATCACCATCAACATTGTGGTAGGGCAGAGTCTCCAAATTAAAACCAATAAATTTAGCAATGGCAGTGACAATTCCTCCTATTTTTATAATACCATGGCTATGCTTAACATCATGAAGTTTAAGTGCAAAGGTAGTAGCCATGTCAATTTTGAGCCCATTAACCATACAATATAATATCATAAGTTCATTAAAATTAACCACACTATCACTTTCCTTTCGTCCATAAATGGTATGAGTAAAAAGACGATGCAGATATCTAAGGGCATGAGACACAATTTTTTTATCCTTAGCATTCCGAGCATTATACCTTTCATTTAAACCAGTGATTTGAGACTAAAATTCAAGTTTGTTAAATCCACCGACATTATCTTCTAACCGAGGTAATTGAAGAGCATCATTAAGATCATAGACACTCAAAGAAAAAGTTTTATTTCCTAGCCGAAAGTGAATAATTTCTTAGTCCTCAAGATAAGTATACATGCTAAGAAATTCAAAAATGAGTGTCTTATATGAAGGATACCTCAATTGTGCCCATTTTTCCCATCCAATATGCTTTAAATACATGTCAACTTCCTCCCATAGTCCAACAGATTTCAGTGAATCTTCATCCATATATTTGTTGGGCAAAACTTGCCTTTGTGATATATTGCAAAAATCAGTTTCCTGAAGTAGGCTCTCGAATTCTATATTGGGCGAAAAAAGTTATGTAGTGGAGGTGGAGGCTTGCCTAGGCCGCTTATTAAGACTACTCATATTAATATGTGCAAGAGAAAGTAAATTGAAAGAAAAGAGTAGGAAAATATGCAGAGAAAAGAGTAGGACAGTATGCAACTACTGGATATGAATATAAAGAAATAGAATGAAAGTGAGAAATGGGAAAGTAGCTTGCTGTTTATATAAAAAAATAATGGAAGATGTAAAACATACGAGTGTTGGAAATGGAACATGTGTGGGAAATTGAAGAAAGACTTGAAAAAGGGGGCCGACTTGGAATGTAATGCAGTGTTAAAAATTATGGCATTGCTGGATTTTAGTGCAGTGTGAAAAATTAGTGTTGTGTTGGATTTTAGTGCAGGTGACACAGGCGAATAGTATGCATGTGAATTGCATTTATTTTGTATGGCATGGGCGTGCGGTTTGCATGGCATGCCCATGTCATGCTTGCATGGGCGTGTCATATACCATGCACGCCTATGCAAGGGGCCTTTTATCTCTTATGGCATGGGCGTGCTATCACATTGCATGCCCATGTAAAGGAATGGCACGGGCGTGCTGCATAAGTAACACGCCCGTGTCAATGGCTCAATAATATATATTTTTTTTAAATATAACAAACTCACTTACACAGGTGTGCATTAGTACAGCATGCCCGTGCTACGTGGGAATTTTTGAACAATGCTGCATGCATGAAAACATTACGTAGCAGTAAAAATAAATTACACAAGGTCCCACTTCACACTAAATTACAAATCAGATTAATACACATAATCGCACACAAGAAAATGCCAAAATGCCAACATAAATAAAAAACAAAAGTAATTAAAACTGCCCTGTGTTCATTCCTTTTTAGCAGCAGGAACTCGAATTATGTATTGAACCATGAAAAGCTCCTCCTGCATATAAATTCAGCTTCTGTGATTTTCTGCATAGAGAAATAGATTCGTGAAGTGTAGGGAAAGTATCAGTTAAACTCAAAATAAAAAGAAAACGACACATAAATAAATACAGCTTGGGTTATCTCCTAAAAAGTGCTTTATTTATATTTGGTCATAAGCTAGACCATAGCTAAAGCATTTCTAAGGTAGAGGAAGAGTCCATGACCGCCTTGAACTAGTTGCTTTTGTCTTTATAAGCTCATATGGTAGGCTGAGTTTAGGTCTGGGGGGCTCGATTGCAGAGTGTGAGTTGAATATATCATGTACTCAACTTAAGCCACCACATCTCAGTATGAGCGTACCCTCATAAATGTCGAAGATGGATTTTGATGTATATAGAAATGGCATTCCTAAAATCATCCTCGGATTGGCACCCTTGCCTGGTTCCACCACCACAAAATTAGTGACAAATGTGAAATCCCCTACAGTGACCTGTACATCTTCTAGCACCCTTTTGGGATACACACGGGACTCATCAGCCAGTTTGAGACTGAGATTGATTGGTTTCAAAGGTTCCAATTGAAGATCACTATAATTAAGAGAAGACATCATATTAATGGAAGATCCAGAATCACATAATATATTAGAAAAAGACAAGTTAGAAATGGAGCAAGATATAGTAGGAAGCTTCATTGAGGTAAATGTATTTCTTGCATCCAGAAGCGCCATACTACACTCAAGATTGAGTGTGACTTCATCTTATGCTTTAATATTCATGTTAGATGAATATTTCTATGGCACATTTTGCTAAGATGTAGAGGCCTCTTACAAATTTTGATTGTGTATGGGTGGTGGTATTTTGCCCCCAAAGTAGAGTTTCAGTCTCTGCCCATTCACCTTGAATGTCTCCCCCTTGATGTTTTGGATATTCACGACCCCATATGGAAATATTTCAATTACTGTGAAAGGACCAGACCAGCGACTCTTGAGTTTACCAGGAAAAAGGTGAAGTTGTGAATTAAACAAGAGAACCTTATCTCCAGTCTTGAAGTTCTTTGGCCGAATCATGTTGTCATGATACATTTTTGTTTTGGCTTTGTAAAGCTTGGCATGCTCATAGGCTAAGTTCTTGATTTCTTCCAGCTTATTCATTTGGAGAAGTTGCTTGTCTCCGGCCTTCTTGATATCGAAATTCATAAGTTTTATAGCCCAATAAGCCCTGTGTTTTAATTCAACAAGTAGGTGGCAAGCTTTTCCAAACACAAGGTGATACGGAGACAGACCAATTGGTGTCTTGTATACTGTTCTATATGCCCAAAGTGCATTATCAGGCTTACTGGCCCAATCTTTCCTTGAGTGCCCAATTGTTTTCTCCAAAATTCATTTCAATTCTCTGTTGCACACCTCCACCTGCCCATTCTTTTGCGGATGGTAAGGAGTTGAGACCTTGTGTCGAATATTGTATCTTTCCAAGAGGGTATCGAAATACTTGTTACAGAAGTGACTGCCACCATCACTAATGATGGCTCTAGGTGTGCCAAATCTTGTAAAGATCTTTTTCAAAAATCTACACACTATTCTGGCATCATTTATAATACACGCTTATGCTTCCACCCATTTAGAGATGTAATCAATAAACACAAGAATGTATTGGTTTTCTTGAGATGAAGGGAATGGTCCCATAAAGTCGATCCCCCATATGTCAAAAAGTTCAACTTCCAGAATTCCCGTTTGAAACATCTCATCTTTTCTTGACATTCCACCACTTCTTTGGCAATTATCACATATATTCACAAATGCTTTGGCATCCTTAAAGATCGAGGGCCATAATAATCTACATTCTAGCACCTTAGAGGTTGTCTTATTTGGCCCATAGTGTCCCCCATAAAGAGAGTTGTGACATTGGTATAAGATATCATGTATTTCTTCATTCAGGACACATCTTCTCACCATCCCATCACTACATGTTTTCCATAGGAAAGGCTTATCCCAAACATAATGGCGGGCATCATGCTATAGTTTCTTTTTCTGTTGGTACCCATAGTCCGCTGGAACTTGTCCACAAGCTAAGAAGTTTGCTATATCTATGAACCATGGTATGAATGCATGCTGAAGAGTTAGTAGTGTTTCATTAGGGAAAGTTTCCTTAATGGTAAGGCCTTTATACCTTTCTTTCTCTATTCTAGATAAATGATCTACTATCAGATTTTTAGATCCCTTCTTATCCTTGATTACCATGTCAAATTCTTATAAGAGTAGAACCCATCTTATAAGTCTCGGCTTAGAATCTTTTTTGGTGAGCAAGTATTTGATGGTTGCATGGTCTGTGTAGACAATCACCTTTGATCCCAACAGGTAAGACTGAAATTTATCAAAGGCGAACACAATAGCTAGCATTTCTTTCTCTGTTATGGCATAGTTGAGTTGTGCTTCCGAGAGAGTTTTACTAGCGTAATAAATAACATGCAATCGATTGTCTTTGTGTTGTCCCAACACAGCTCCTATAGCTTGGTCACTGGTGTCGCACATTAATTCAAAAGGAAGGCTTCAGTCTGGTAGTACCACAATGGGTGCTGATGTGAGTTCCTTCTTTAACCTGTCAAAAGCAGATTTGCATTCATTAGTAAACTCAAAAGGCATATCCTTTTCTAATAAATGAGAAAGAGGTTTAGAAATCTTAGAAAAATCCTTGATGAAGCGTCTGTAAAATCCGACATGTCCAAGGAAGCTTCTAACACCCTTCACATTTGTTGGATAACTCAGATTATCAACTGTCTCTATTTTGGCACGATCAACCTCTATTCCCCTTGCTGAGATCTTATGTCCCAGTACTATTCCTTTATCAACCATAAAGTGGCACTTTTCCCAGTTGAGCACCAAATTTGTTTCCTCACATCTTGTCAGCAGCTTCTCCAAGTTATTAAGGCAGCCTTCAAATGAATCCCTAAACACTGAGAAATCATCCATAAAGACTTCCATGATATCCTTAACTAAAGCTGAGAAGATGGCTGTCATGCAACGTTGAAATGTAGCAGGGGCATCCTCCTATAGGCGTAGGTGCCATATGGACAGGTGAACATTTTCTTCTCCTAGTCCTCTGGAGCTATGGCAATCTGATTGTATCCTGAATAGCCATCAAGGAAATAATAAAAAGTATGGCTTGTAATTCTCTCAAGCATCTGGTCAATGAAGGGCAGGGGAAAGTGATCTTTTCGGGTGGCAGTGTTGAGCTTCCTATAGTCAATACAAACCCTCCAGCCACTCACAACTTTGGTAGGGATCAACTCTCCTTCCTCATTCTCCACTATAGTTATTCCCCCTTTCTTTGGCACACACTGAATAGGACTTACCCAACTAGAGTCAGAGATTGGGTATATAATGCCGGCATCAAGAAGCTTTACAATCTCCTTTTTTACTACTTCTTGCATATTCGGATTCAACCTTCACTGTCGCTCAATAATAGGTTTGCACCCTTCCTCTATTAGTATTTTATGCATACAATATGATGGACTGATTCCCCTGATATCAGAAATTTGCCACCCAATAGCTTTCACCCTTCTTTTTAACATCTCGACGAGTAAAGTTTCTTTCTCAAGAGTGAGTTTGGAAGAGATAATGACTAGTAGGGTTTGGTTGTCTCCTAGAAAGGTGTATCTGAGATGAGGTGGTAAGAGTTTCAGTTCAAAGGTATGTGGTAAAATAATAGAGGGTTTTATGGGTTGGATGTTCAAGATTAGAGGAAGGTCTTTGTGGGAGGGGTTAGGCTCAGAAACTTCTCTTGAACATTCCTCCACTGGGAGAACATATGCAACAGCTTGAGTTTGAGCATAAAACACTTTATCCACACATTGATCTACTACATCCAGGCGCATACAGAAGTCTCCATCCGTCGGCTGCCGACTTGCTTTATAAATTTTGAATACACACTTCTCTTCTCCCACTCTCAAGGTAAGAGTTCCATCATGCACATCTATCAAAGCTTTCGAAGTGTATAAAAATGGCATGTCTAAAATCAGGGGCACCTCTTCATCCTCTGTAAAATCAAGAATAATAAAGTCAACAGGAAATATAAATTTTTTTGTCTTCACCAGCACATCTTCAACAATTCCCAATGGTTTCTTTATGGTGCGGTCTGCTAGTTGAAGAGTCATACTTGTAGTCTTAGCCTCCAGATTCAGTTTCTTAAAAATGGATAGGGGTATGAGGTTTATGGATGCACCCGAATCACACAATGCTTTCTGAAACTGCATATTCCCTATCTCACATGGAATGGTCAGGCTTCCAGGGTGTTGTAGTTTATATGGAAGCTTACTTGATATGAGAGCACTGCATTCTTTGGTTAAAGTAACAATCTCCAGCTCTTCCAGTTTCTTCTTATTGGAGATCAAGTCTTTGAGAAACTTAGCATATTTTGGCATCTGAGTAATGGCTTCCACGAAAGGTATGTTGACTTGGATCTTTTTCAGCATATCCAGGAATTTTGAAAACTGAGGATCATACTCTTGCTTTTTCAGTCTTTGTGGAAAGGGAATGGATGGCTCGTATAATCTTGGTCTGCTCTCCTTAGACTGTGAGTCTTCTTTGTTCACTGCCTCCTTTGAACTATCATCAATTTTGGTCTGCTTTGGTTTAATTAAGTTGGACTCCTTTGGCTGAGCCAACTCTTTACCACTTCTTAAGGTGATGGCTTTCACTTGCTCCCTTGGGTTTGTTTCAGTATTGCTTGGCAAAGTACCTTGGTTACGTGAGGTTAGGGCATTAGCTATCTGGCCCATTTGCACTTCTAGGTTATAAATAGAGGAAGAGTAAGTCTTGAACATCAACTGAGTATCTTTCTGAATCTATTCCACCCTTGCCTCTAACTTCCGGTTTGAATCTTCGTAAAGGTTCATCTTCTTGTCCATCATGTCTATGAACTTGTCCAACTTCCCTTCTAAAGATAAATTCTTATCCCGTTGGAGCTTCCAAAACCCAGTGGTGGTTGCCTATTCTGTACTTGTTCTCCTTAGTTCTTTCATGAAAAGTTAGCATGATTCCTCCAAGATGGGTTATAGGAATTTCCATAGGGGTTACCTCTGTTTTGTACATAATTTGCACTCTCAACATTCTGCATGAGTACACACTCATTTGTTTCGTGATCCCCCTTGCACAACTTACAATTTAAAGTTGTAGACACAGCATTCACATTCATCTTCTTCAGCTCATGGGCTAAGGCATTAAGCTTGGCAGTCACCATAGTTAGCCTGTCAACTCCCATCACACCTTATTTCTTCGTTATCATGGCTCTTTCATTGTTCCATAGGTGCTGAGCTGTAGCAATTTCTTTAAACAAATCAAGAATCTCCTCTAGTGTTTTTTTCATGATTGAGCCTCCACAAGCTGCATTTATATTGTATCTTACCATCGGATTAATGCCCTTATAGAAGACTGCACTAAATCCCAAGCAGGAATCAAGTATGAAAGACACTGTCTCTATAAGTCTTTGAACCGTTCCCAAGCTTCAAAGAGTGACTCATCATCCCTCTGGAAAAAGGAATTTATCTCGCTTCTAATTCTCAAAGCTTTAGTAAGAGGAAAGTACTTGTGGAAGAAGACGGTGTACATCTCATTCCAAGTTCTGATAGAGTTGGAAGGTAACCCTGCAAACCATCTGGCTGCCTTATCTGTGAGTGAGAAAGGAAATAAAATAAGGTGGATAGCTTCTAAAGGCACTCCATTCATACGCAGAGTTCCACAATAGTCCATAAATTGATGCATATGTGCAATTGGATCCTCAGAAGGTAGTCCATAAAAATGTGAACTTTGGATCATCTGAATCATGGAAGGTTTGATCTCAAAGTTATTTGCCGCAATTACTGGAGGCACAATAGGATTCTGATCTTGCTGCATATTGGAGTTTAAACACTCTCTCATGGTCCTATTGGCAATTGGGTTTTGGTATTGGTTGAGGAGGTGATTGGAATTATTTTGATTGTTGTTGTTGGTGGCCCTATCTCCCCCACCATTGTTATTATTGAGCTCGTCCCCTTGATTCATAGTTGCTTGTTGTTCTCTTCTCCTTCGATGGAATGTTCTTTCAATTTTAGGATCGAATGTCTCAAGCTCTTTAATATCATAATCAAGGTTTCGAGTTTGATGCATAAACCAAGTACCTACAGTAGGAAAAGAAAAATGATACGTAAAAACTAAAGGAAAAAGTGTTTAAATCACACAATATCAAGCTACTATTAATATTAAAACTCTTCCCCGGCAACGACGCCAAAAACTTGATGAAGAAATTCCATAAGTATACGAGTCAAGTTATAATATAGGATTATAAGTCCAAGTATCGTCCCACAGAGAAGAGATTAAGTATTAATTCACTTGATTAGCTTGCTTGTCTAACGAATCAATTGTTTATAGAATTAAAGCAGTAAAGAAACTTAAAATTAAAACCATTTTAATTATCGAAATTAAAATAAATATGTATGCAATTTACTAGAGTTTCTCTTTTCACCTATATCTATATTGAATTAAAATTAAATTATTATAACCTAATATATGACCTTGAATTGACTGCTATTGAACATGCATTGAAGACTTGGCGACATTACCTTTATAGAGAGACCTTGTTTTTATCTTTTCAGACCATAAAAATTTGATAGAACTAAACTGAACTTAGCTTATGCATCAAGAAAGAATTGAAGAAGCAATTAGAAAAGTTGTTTGAGGAAGGGTTTATTAGACCTACTATTTCACCTTGGGGAGCACCAGCATTGTTTGTTAAAAATGAAAGATGGAAGTATGAGACTGTGTATTGATTACAGGCAATTGAACCGAATAACAGTGAAGAACAAATACCCTTTACCTAAAGTTGATGACTTGCTTGATCAGTTGAAAAATTCTTATGTGCTTTCAAAAATTAATTTGAGACCAGATTATGGACAATTTTGAGTAGCAGAATCTTCTATCCCCAAGACTGCTTTTAAAATAAAACATGGGTACATCAAGTCCCTTGTAATGCCTTCGGTTTGACAATTGCGCCTGCTGCTTTTATGTCTTTAATGAACAAGACTTTTCAGCTGTGCTTAGATCAATTTATGATTATTTTTATTGATGAGATACTTATGTACTCTTTTAATCGGGAAGAACATGAAAAACATATCCGTGTAGTTTTACAGATTTTGAGAGGGGACCAATTATATGCTAAATTTAACAAGTGTGAATTCTGGATGGAAGAATTGCATTTCTTGAACATATGCATCTAACAAAAGAGTGAAGCTAGTCTAATAAAGATTAAAGCTGTTATAGAAAGGGAATAACCTTTAAATATGAATGAATTTCAAAGTTTCTTGGGATTAGCTGGGTATCATAGAAGATTTGTGAAATGTTTTTTTTTTCACTGTTACTAGACTTTTAACTAACTGGTTGAAGAAGAATGTTCCTTTTAGATAGGATAAAGCATGCTAATGTAGTTTTAAAAGATTGAAGAATGCCTTACTACTGCTTTTATTCTTGCTTTGCCAACTGGACATGTTGATTATGTGATATATACCTATGCTTTAAGACAAGGATTAGGATGTGTACCTATACAAACCGAGAGAGTGATAACTTTAGCTTCAAGATAATTAAGATCTAATTAGATAAATTACCTGATTTATGACCTTGAATTGACTGCTATTGAACATGCATTGAAGACTTGGCGACATTACCTTTACAGAGAGACCTTTGTTTGTTTATCTTTTTAGACCATAAAAATTTGATAGAACTGAACTGAACTTAGCTTATGCATTAAGAAAGAATTGAACTTGAGACAAATAAGATAAATAGAACTATTGAAAGACTATGACTACACTATAGAATACCGTTTGGTAAAGCAAATGTTGTAGCGAATGCTTTGAGCCGGAAGATAGTTAAATGTTATGTTGGGTGGATTTGCTACAATGTGAGTAATTTAGTGGCTTAGAGATCTTTGAATGCTGTAGTTGAGCTTGAGAAAGATCATTTGCTAGCTACTTTGCAAGTTAGACCAACAATGAGAAAATATATAATCGAGTTTGTTGTAAGATGTTTGACTTATCAGTAAGTTAAAGCTGAACACCAAGCACTTGCACGTAAATTACAACCTTTGTAAATTTCATAATGGAAATGGGAGAAGATTATTATGAACTCTGTTATGGGTTGCCTAGAAATTACCGTAAACATGATGTTGTGTGGATTATAGAGATACATTGACTTATATTGAAGAAACGGTGGAAATTTTAGACTGAAAAGTGAAGCAATTGAGAAGCAAGGTGATGCCTATAGTAAAAGTGAA
>CATIWO010405247.1:0-41315 GCA_949673435.1 Macaranga tanarius
TTGAATTTGTTGAAATCTTATACTATATTATATAATTTTCTTGTGCATCCAGGTTTCTTGTAATACATATTAAAGATATGCATGTTTGAACTTATGATAATTTTGGTTGGTTTATGATACACATGATTCAAGTTGTGTTTGAATTATTGGAAGCAATAAGGATTATTATTATTATCATTATCATCTTGTTGATTATGTTGAGAAAAGCTTTTCTTGTCTATTGTCTCCCTAACATCTGGCAACTCTTGAAATTAACAAAAAACATGCATGTTAAATTAATTAATTAAATTAGAATATATTAGTATCAAATTCAAAAGGATGAGAAAAAACTATAGAAGCTTGTTAAAAAGACAACACAAGGGATTAAAAAAAATGTGTATATATGCTTAATTAGCTACCTGAACCACTATTCTTGGACCCCCTAATTTTATAATCAATTTAATTTTATCTATATTATGCATAGAGGTTTTATTAATTTTTCATTGACCAATTATGTATTGTCGAAAGAAAATGTGAGCAAAATTTTATGTTGAGGGTTACATCAATGATTGATTAGTTAAAGATTCTTTAACAAGTGCAAGAAACATGCCTAAAGATTTTTAAAAGGGGAAATTGTATCAACTTGTGTATTAGTCTTATTCTTATAATTACACTCAAGCAAAGACTTTAAAGAGTAGACCAATATGTGTGTGTGAGAGAGAGATATTATTTATTGTTCTTTATTTTTGTAATGGTTTTTGGAGAAGTGTCCTATTCAATAAGGAATCTATGATGATGCTTCAATGAAATAAGTGATTGAAAAATGAAACACAAGTACAGTAAAATATATTATCTCTAAACTACTCTAGTTTGAATGTGGGATAAATTGACAACATAACTTGTTTGAATGAAAGTAGCCAAAGCTATACATTAGGTTTGTATGAACAAAGCAAAACTTCACATAAAATATTTTAGTTTTTTTCATTTATATATGTTAAACATTTATTTTTTTTAAAAAAATATCTAAGTTTTTTTGTTTCAATTTTCTAGTTCTAAAAATCTGTAGCATTTATTTTTGGATATGTTAAACATTGATCATATTTTTAACTTGAAAGTTTACTCAAATTTACGTTATTTCAAAAGTAAACATTAATAATAAACAAGTAAAATAATAAACTGCCGTACAATAATTAATAAGTGCCCACAATTATTTAATTATATTATCTTAGCTAAAATTGAAAAAAAAAAAACTTAATTAAAACTATGAAAATACCAAAAAAATCTTGCCATTTGCATGGACAAAACAAAAAATTACCCTCTAAAGAATGTTGACAATTATGCATAAATTACATATAATAACACTTAAAAAAAGCAAAACAAAATCTTGACAATTATATATGTATACATGTAAAAATTTGCACATTTTTCATCTTTCACTTGACAATTATGCGTACATCTAAATACTTGTCTTACGCAAAGAGTTACGTCCTCAATGCTACAAAATTTTAATAATCAAATTCAGATGTTGATGCTTAGACATAGGGAAATAAAGCATTTAACAAAAAAAAAAAAAAATCCAATAGTGACAAGAAATTTAGCTAACAAAACCCAATCCTAGCCATACATTTTTTTTTCTCCATCATTATGTGTCTCCACTATATAATAAATAATAATGATAATGACCCATTAATTTGGATAGCTCTATGTATATATATATAATAACATGGTGATAATAACTTGACTTGATCATGTCACTGAATTGTTTCCATCACTGATAGATAGCTACTCTGAAACATTAATTTCTTCTCCTTTTCAATGACAATGGCTAGTGTTTGTTTTAGGCTCAGCAGCAGACACTACTCTTTTGTTTATATTGCAAAATAGAATCAAACATGATAAAATGGTAGATTGTGAGATTTTTTTTTGTCTGTATTTTTCATTTTCTAAGTGGTGGTGGTCCTTCATTTTTTTTTTTTTTTCCAAAGTACATTAAGCTAAAGAGATATGTTCAATCCTTTTCTTTGCAATTATATAAACTAGTCATTGAGCATGTTCTGCCGGATAAATAAATAATTTTAATTGTGAAAATATTGGTAATAAAATACTCTTGAAAAATTAATTTACAAAATAAGGCTCAAAATTCTTAAAATAAAACTATTTAAGAGAGAAGATTACAAGTTTAGTATTATTATTATTATTATTAGTTAATAGCTAGTCTTTTATAGAATGAGAATCTTATATTATCACAAAGATTACTAATTTTATCCAACAAAAGGATAATTTAGTGTCATAAATTAAAGAGAATAAAGAAGAATACAACCAACCTAGTAGTGTATACACAATCTCTAAATCCAGCTAACTCCTTGTTCCCTAATAATAATTTGAGATCTAAAACTATAGTAACAGACAAGAAATTACTGAAAATAGCACAGCAAGCTGTCCCCAAAGCCAATGTATGGCTAAATGGGCATGCCATAAACACACAAAATTCTGTGGGTTTTGGAGACTTATGATTCAAAAATAAATCAGACCAAGGAAAATATACACTATTTAATCCAACACTTTTATAGTAATTTTTTTTATGCCATCTAATTATGTATTATTTAATTTATTTTTAAAAGTGTATTGTTCAATTACAAAATAAAAATTACAAATAATGTAATGTTAAATTAAGTGTATAAAAAATGTTTAGTTAAATAGTATTATTTTCTCCAAATATTTACTAAAACACAAGCCAAATAAAAGGGCTTACAGCTTACTTGAACATTGATAGAAAATTCAGTCATTACTCATCATCAGGACTTTTTGAGCATTAAAGCATCTAATTTGAACTTCCCCTCATAAGTTTACCATTAACAAAAAAAGTACAAAAGAAAGACCCTGTGATTTTACACTTCAACAAATTTTGAGATGTAATTTTTTTATTATAATAATGTTTTTTCTGCTACTAGCAATTTCAGGTACATGATATTAACAGTGTGCTTTGACATTTGGATTATGAAGGGAGAAACCTGGATCAAGTATGTCAGCTTTCAAGTACTAGGCATTGCAAGGGCCCTGGTCATACTACACGTCTGAGGCCACTACTTTTCAACTAGGATGGTTGGGCATGCAAGCTTAATAGAATGCAGGCTTTATATATAACCCGAGAGAGGGCACCTGCAAGCAATTTCAGATGGCTGATGCTCCAGATACTGAGTTGGGATAAATTTTTTTTTGCATGACTGACTTGCCTATATCAGGTGAGTTGGGGTAAAACTTTTTTGCATGAGTGATTTGCCTATATCAGGTGTACTGCATCATTGCCGCTAGATGAGTGCACATCGTATGATGGGTGCTTTACATTTGAGCAATAAAACAGTAACAAGTACCCAAATATTATAACAGATTTAATAAGCGAGACGTATGATGGATGCTATTTATACTTGAACAATGAAAAGTAACAAGTATCTAAATAGCATAATCCTTGTAGATGCAGGTTGATATATAATCTCACATTATCGACGCAAGTTGCTAGCCTTGTAGATGCTGCTCAATTTCCTAAAGCTCTGTAGTCTGATTTCGCAACTGTTCCTCAGTCAACACTCTGCAGATATATACAACCTGCATAATCCTGTTGCAATAGCCACAAATTTCCATTATAGTTCTATGTCAGAAGAGGAACTAGTTCACTCTTGGAATTAGCAAAGATAATAATGTCAAACAAAAGTGATGCAAGTGCCAGTCTGATTTTGCACTCCAGAGGTCAACTTTGGAAGTTTCTTCCAACAGCATGAAAGGACATGCAAACTTGCAAACCTTGGGAAAGCAACTTCTCTTCCAAGAGCTAACATATGTTGGAAGAAGTTGCGTACCTTCCCCGCCTGCCGGATTTCATTTGCCTCATGCCCTTGTAATTTTGCTTGTGACAAGTCTCCAATCATTAAAATTGCAACAGCAGTAACTCAATGCTCCCGTCCAGCATTTGTTTTAATAGAAGTCTATATAGACTTAAAATGCTACAAAGTATCATCAGCATATATATGCCAAGGTCTTCATCAATAGCTTCACCATTCACTGCATAAGATATACAAGCCAATAGCATTGAAGGAAAAAAACTGAGATGTTTGAGACATAAAAACTCCATAACAGCTATATAGCAGTTTCAAATTGCCTTTTGTACCAGCATCCAAAAGTTGATTTCAAAAAAGCAAGTTCCAACTTCAATGTCAAACAGAATCGTGGTGGCTGGCTGCAACAGGATAGAACTTTGCACGGTCATAAATCACCTCTCCTCCCCTGTAATGACTGCAAAATTGAAAATATGTGGTTTGTTAATGCATTCTAACCGATTAACTGCTGGATTTGCTTTTTCATAGGAAAAAGCGTACACAACTTCTCTTTAACTTTTCTTAAGGAAAACCATCTAAAACTACTGCACTGCCCCACTGTTGCTCTTCACCGAGATATAGAAACTTCAGTTGTGATATTGAGAAATCCAACCTTTTCTCTCTGAAATTTCTGGTATGCACTTTTAAAGTTATGGTTCAAATAAAAATGCTCAAGCTCTGATGTACAAAGCAAAAATGCTTCCTCAATTTTAAAAGGTTCCATAAATCTCAACCTGTTAGCAACATCATTAGTGAAGAATACACTGAAAAAAAAAAAATCTGTACCCTTTAGAAGATTTTTGATATGAGAGTAAATTCCTCTCGTTGACAAGCACAATTAGCAATTCTTTTGGGCAAAAGACTAACTGGATTAGCAAAAAAGAAAAAGATGATATTATGAATACTAGACATTGACGGATTTTGTGCATGCATGAACATACGAATATAAAATGTTAATTTACAGTAGTATTTGTTAGAAGTAAGGTATTTGAAGCTTTGCTTTGTGAACCAAATTACAAAATTAAAATTCAATTTGAGAGTAAAATAGTATTTACACGATTACTTTCTTAAATACAGGCATGCATCTAAATTGTGTGCATAAGCAGATGTCTTACCCTTGCAAGCATAGCAAGGGCAATATTATGTTCTTACGCGTAATCGTGTATTAGCAAAAACAAAAACAACTATTTTCCATGAAAGACCAAACCACAAAGTTGCATGATGCACTTTCATACATGCACACATCTTCGTAATGCCAAAACGTATTAGACATAGGAATTCCTAAGGCGTAGGCAAGCAAAGAGAAGTGCACACACTAATTTGATTAAAATAAAATGAATAAGAAAATCAAGTTAAAAAAAGGATATGTTCTGCATATTTAACAATAAGAATGACTGCGAACATAAGGCTTGAGGGTGAAGACATACTAGAACCCAATACAATTACTAGAATAGAATCTAAATTCTGGGCTCTTCACCAAAAAAATCCAGCCTGCAGAAAATGGGTATAATGTATACTCCTAGTCAGCCTAGAAATGGTTATTTTACAAGATATCGTCTTTCCACAAAATCTGAAAGAGAAAGCCGCCCAAAAAGAATTAATTTCATAAAAATCAGCATTCATTGCACAAATTCAAAGTAGAAAAAGGTTAGCAAAATCTAAAGAGCTTATAAAAAATGATTAAGGTTCAGTGACAAAATTTTGTGATTTATCTGAAAACTTGCTCTTATGAGTAAACATTTTTGGAAATTTAATTTAGGAAAGCAAATCATTTCAGATGTAGAAAATTTGAAAATGCTAATCATATACATCATGTTTGGTTCAAACATAATATAGGATTCATTTCACTTCTAAATGAATTTCATAAAGAACTCATTTCAATTAGTGGCCCTGTTAATTTTCTAACTTTGTTTTTACTTTAAAGTTCTATCAATTTTGCTAGAATTTGAGTTAAACATAATTACATAACCAATTCCATACAATTTATAGTATAGAATTCCAAAAGAATTTTTATGCATACCAAACATGACAAGTGAAGATTCACAAATGAATTTCATAATTTGTGGTATTCAATCATGCCAAACAAGCTTTTAAACCATGTTACCATGGTCATATATATGGTGTTGCAGAATCAAGGCGTTCCTGGTGGCACCTGATCATACCATGAGTTCAAAGAAAAAGAAAATAGGAACATAAATCAAATCAAAACTATTAAAGGTTTTACTAAAAAAGCAACATATAATGACACCTACAATAACTATTCATCGAATCCAAATACATGAGTGCAAGAAATCAGAAAGTTGATCATTTAGTGAATACCATTTTACTATGTTGGGGAATGTTAATACTAGCCGAGAACTCTGAGAATTAAGTTGCAATTGAGTAGAGGCTTGAAACAAAGGAAAACAGCTTACAAAATCCTCTTGGGCACTTGGCCAGTGAGCTATAGACAGAATGTTGGTGTTATTTCTAAAAACAGAAAGCACAAAAAAGTTAAGATGCAAAGGATATGACCATAGAAATAGCCTGAAACAGTGTGCGACAACCATAATGGTTGTTCCCCACAGTTTAATTGAGTATAAGAAAAATGCGAGTAAAAAGCACCCCCACAGAAACAACTGTTTCAAACTATGTTTTAGACTTTAGAAGAAAAGACACATCCAACGTAATGTGTCAACAAAAGGAAAGAACATAATTTCCATACGCTTTCTAATGTAATCTACTGAAGATCCTTAAAAATAAATGCTAAGAAAATGTTAAATGCACGTTTTAGAAAAAACGGAATCACTAATACCATATTAGAACAAACGATTTGTTAATTTCCATTTAAATTCCATTAATTGAATTAACTTTAAATGTTTTTGTGTTCAAATTTATCTTTGCAACACATTTTCATGTTATATTATTAAGTTAATGTTGTAGCTAAAATGTATTTAGCTTCTCATAATACCCTCCCTCATGTAATCAAGAGGGCAATCCAACTTACATAATCAAGGAAGAGATATGGCATTTTAAGGTTTTGAAAATAAACACCACCCATTATTGCATAATCAAACCTCTTGCTAGCCAAAACCTTTTTAAACAATCAAAATTGTCATTTATCTCCAATGCGAGAAATTTTAAAGGCAAAATAAAAAAAATAAAAGAAATCCAAACACACCTTTGAGCATTGTTGCCATTAATAGCATTTTTTTTACAAATGCAGAAAGATAAATCTGCGGCAGGTTGGAAAATCTTAAGTCATTTACCAACTGCTACCAAGTGTCGCAAAAGAGCCTGCCACAAATTGTCATTTTCTTGCAAGCATCTTCTTTGACGGTTATATATCCCCCCAGTTGCTCATTTATCAAATTCATCCCTGTTTTGTGAGGCTTCAATTCTCAATTGCAGTGTGGCCTCTCAACGTCCTCAACTCATTCTCCCTGTGACAAACATCAGAAGGTAAGAAAGTCGCATAAGAGTATCCATATCTAAGTTCAATTAATAGCAATTTTAAGTTGAATGATTTCTGTGTTCACTTATTTTTCTCCTAATCATACTTTAAGCCGCATGCAGGTTAAATACCAAGTTCTTCATACCTCCCACCCACACAAGCATCAAAGGTAAGAATGTATCGAAAAATATTGTTTACCCTTTCTTTCATCATTTAATCAAGAGAGCTCATATCTCTAATAAAATCTAGCTATTGTCATCTCCATCAATCTATTTGATGCAAAATAGAAAGATCAGTAATTTTCATAGAAACTCAATAAGTAGGATTCATGCTGTGACCATTTGAATCTCGATATTAGAATCATTTATTGCAAATTAACACTTGATTCACATCCTATGTGCTTATTCATGAATAACAAAATCTTGCTCCAGTCATTAAGACATGATGTCATTTATTAAGATTGGAAATTAAGACTTGATTCACAGCCTAAGTGCTTATTCATGACTAACAAAATCTTGCTCCATCATTAAGACGTGATGTCATTTATTAAGATTTTCTTATTATCAAGCCAATAGAGTATCATTTATATTTTTCGAAAAAAAGATGTTCATATTAAGCCTTTTATTTTCAGTCTTTCATAAATACTTTAGTTGCTTTAATATTCTAGTGGTATTCATTGTATCTCTTCTCATCAGTTAAAACTTCAAAACGCAACCGTTCAGTGACTGCCATGATCTGATCAACACTGCTTGTTCCCCAGTATTTTTCTGAAATTAAAATTAATGACTAAATGTTTTTCCTGTTAATCAATGCACAAGCATCAATTACTTATATATAGTATATCTAAAATCCTGGCATCCAATATTTTTTTCCATATATTCAAAAATTGCTATCAATACAGGCTGCTGTTTTTACTTTTTCTAATTCCAATAGGATTAGTCTATTTGCCCTTCTTGCCAAATCCTAACTGCTAACATCAATTCCCTATGCGACAGATGGAAACCAATAGCAGTAGCAGTTGTGGCAGCAGTAGCAACAAGGATAACAATGTCAGTAAGCGAGCAATGGCAGACACTACCTCTGAGGGCACTGACTACATAAGCAACCTCCCTGAAGTACTTCTGCTTCACATTCTGTCCTTTCTGTCTTTAAAAGAGTGGATCATAGTCAGCCTCCTATCAAAACGATGGAAATATCTATGGACAAAAATTTCAGTCCTAAATCTCAACGAAATGGAGATTATCAGAAATACCATAAAAAAGGTAGTAATCTGTCCCCTGTGTGGTAATGGTCCTTGTCAAAATATCTCTTATCGATGCCTACGTCATTCAAGACATGCAGCAAGAAGAAAATTTGTGGAGTTCGTGGACAGAATGCTCCTTTTCCACTCAGGGTCAACCATTAACAGCATGAGGCTATCTTTCCTTCATGATTCACGTGATGGATACGGCCAAAGGATGGACACTTGGATCCGCTATGCCTTGGCAAGTAACATCAAGGAGCTTGAATTGAACTTCAGTGATGAAGAACATTTTGAGTTCTTTGACCAGAAAGGAGTACCAGTAAGGCATCCCAACCCACCTCAACCATATGAACTGCCTCGTGGAACTTTTGCACCAAAGATATTGAAAACCTTCATTTTAACCTTTTGTGACTTAAGAGCATCCAGTTTTAGTGCATTAAGTTCTCTTCAGAGGTTACATTTGAAACAGCTCAAGGTCCTCGATGGCTCCATTGAAGAGATCGCATCTAAATGTCCTGTCCTAGAAGATTTGTTCATGGAGTACTGTCTTGTTCCTAATGGGTTTCTGGTGAGTAAAGAGGATATAATGATCAAAAGACTCTCAGTGGTTCACTGTGTATCAAATGAAAGGCTGCGTATAAATATGTCAATTCCCAAATTAGTGATGCTGAGAATTGTAGGAGAATGCCTGAACTCAGCGTCAATTCAGAAGGCAACAAACCTTATTGATGCCCAAATAGGTATTTGTGCAATACCCACACATAATGCAGATGGAGATGCTCTGAACTCATTGTTGAGTGGTCTGAACCACTGCCGATCTCTAACTTTAAGCACCTGGATCATTCAGGTATCACTTCATTCTCATCCTTTGAGATATTACATAGTCGAAGTTATTTATGGCTTTATCCTTGCATGTTTTTCTGGGTTCATCTGAAGGTTCTGCCTGTTGAGTCACCATTACTGCAGCAACTGCCCACTCCACTTAAAAAAGTGAAGCACCTAAAATTGATAGTGGGCATATCAAAGAAAGAACTGCCCAGATTATCTTGCCTATTAAGGAGTTGCCCCAACCTGGAGACTTTAACTCTAGTATTATCTGGACCTCTGGTAGGCATTGCTAAACTTTATGACAGGTTTTACAAAATCACATTCCATGATATATATGGCCTTGATTATGTATTAATTGCTCCTACAGGATCTTATAGGATTCGAGCTATCGGATCCAACCACAGACAACATTGATGAGCAAACCTATTGGGAATCACAAGCTCTTCCATTCCCTTGCTTGCAAAAGTCTCTTAAGGAAATCATAGTAACTGGGCTGATAGGAAGAATCACTGAGGTTCATATGATCATGTTCTTGCTAAAGAGGGCAGTGGTCCTTAAAAAGGTGACATTGTTGCTTTCCGGACCAAACAAGTATGTATTCTACAGTCCAAATGAATTCGAAAGCTTCCAACGGAACTTAAATCTACTCTATGACTTCATAAGGACATCCATCCAAGCTGAAGTGTCAATTAGCATGGAACCTCAGCGCAGCATTCGTCAGGTTCCTTAAATCCTCATGTTATCAAGTTGTTCATCTAAAGCAGAGTGCACTATGCCCTTTTCTTATCTTGCTTTGCTCTATCATTTCCCTTCTTGTTTTCCTTTATCTATGTAAGTTTGCATAATAAGTATGGCATGCCCATACACATTAGACTATGAAACAGTATGTTTTTATGCAAAAGTTATTTTCTTTAGAACCTTAAATCCTTTGAGTTTTAGCCTACATTAAAAACATAGCTAAATGACTGAAAATTTCAAAACTATTCATACACAGTTGCCATTACATGTGGATTGACCCGCAACAATAACCCAATTCCAATTCTACCTCAAAACACAACAAAGACTGAAAATTTATGAAAATTGATAACAATACCTGTATAAAGCTTCAATCTTTAGCATTGTGTAGAGCCTGCAATTGGAGTCGACATCGATTAAGGTCGTTGCTTTTTGTTTCAGCTTGTGCAAATACTAGTTTTTGGGGTTGTTCTTGATTCTTCAAGTGAAAAAGTTTTTAACTTTATATATATATATATATATGCGTCACTTCTATTTTTGGGCTCAAACTTAGAAGCTTTAGCCCATCGCTACTATTACTGGCCTCATCAAAATGTTCAACAACACTCCACTTTCCTTCTTCTTTTGTCCGAGTTAACTCACTCCCTTGCCACCCACCTCTCTCTCTCTCTCCATAACTTGAGCTGCTGCTGCTATTGATAGTGGCTGCTCTTCAGAAAGAAGCAATGGTAATCTGCAAAGAGAGACTATGATGTTCATTGGGTGTGTCTATAATCATTGTCTTATTATTAGGGAGTTCTTTAAAGACCTTCTGCTACTGTAACTTTCGGGTTCAGTTATCATTCTTTTTCTTATTCTGCTTATTGCTTTGTGATATATATTGTGTATTTATGCCTATAAGATGCTTCCTTGCTTGCTTTCTTTTTAAAAATGATATTATCTAGTGTTGAATTATGAGAGTTGATTAATGTCTTTTCACCACAGATTTGCCAGGACTTCTTTAGCTGTTACCAGAATGAGGTTCTTACATAGATGTCATGTCAGGAACAAGGATTATGGAGGTTGGTTGTGTTGGCATTTAGTGTGAAATATTCCATATTTTTTTTAGCGTGTTTCTCATGTTCATTGGTTCTCTTGCATCTTGTGTGTTCATAGGTTACTAACATATAAATGGGGAGTTTTCCCTTGCAAATTATCCAATTTATCAATAAAAGCAACTCAACTTATCAATGAAGGTGAAGAGATTGTCATTCCTTTGTTGAATAAAGGACCAAGACCAGAAGCAACTCAACTGGAATCAGCCTCAGGACAAGGTATATACCTAGAATAGCATCCTCTATTTGCTGAAATTTTGTAGACTCTGTGGTGTGGTTTTTATTTGTATGAGGGATGGTGTTAGATGCTTTATTGAAGAGGCATATATGATTAAACTAGAGGTTATATTTTGCTTCAGACTTTTAGTTGTATTAGTGATCATGAAATAATTGGATTCAGGCTGATGAGTGCTTGACTTGTTTGTTCATTGCACATTTTCCTTGCTTTATTCATGTGTTTGTTTGCATTATCATATTATAAACTTGATAAACCAATTCAATGTCAATCTGTTGTTGGAAAAAAAAAATCAATAGCTGCATCAAGTGACTTTGTATAATATGCCGGTGCATGGAACTTTGAAGTAAAGATTCTATCCACTCAAGAGGAAGAGGGGAAAAAGGCTAATTATACTTGCAACTATCTCTGTGTTATTTCTGAAGAAAGCGAAATCTGTGTATCTGCAGATTTTATACTGTCAAAACTGTTATTTCTGCAGATTTTATTTTATCTGCAGAAAGGGAAATCTGTGTTATTTCTGTAGAATTTATTCTTAGGACTCTGAGTTGCAATAAACTCTAGAGTTCCTTCAGCCTGCTAGCGTACTTGTTAGCAGCACCCGCTACCTCGAATCCATACAGCTCTTGGAGTTCAAGAGCCTTCTTTTTTTTTTGAGGAAGTTGTTGCATAGGATAATACCTTGTATCCAAGACAGCCAGCTTCTGCAAGGCTATAATTGATGAGGGATCCAGCACCCTTAGTGACTTAATTGCAAACAATTCAAAGTTAATGGTGAATAGAATTGGGGAGGTTGTCATTACCAGCAATGACTAGAGCTTTAACTTTTTGTTTAGTGACTTGACTTCTATTTCACTTGTATAACCGAATTGTCGAGATTATGCTAAGAGTTGTTGCCCGTCTTGTTCATCAAAGCTGCAAAAGTGTCTCCTCTCTGGCTATTTTGATTGTCAAATCTGTTACCAAATCATGCATCTTACACCCTTACACTTCCATCATAGCCTCTTTTTTGTACAACTTCAATTAGGCATCTGGTTATGAGTTCAGATAGATAATCAGAGGTCATTTCCATGGCAGTTCTGGTTCCTTTTCCCTCAGAAAAAACCCTTGCCTTTGTAGATCTCTTCTTCTATATGTTGCAATGGTGGACTGGCACTAGCAGGCTACATGATCTTTTTTTCTGACTTCACCAACATCAATCTACAACTGTACACTCCAAGCTTACAGGACTAATGTTCTTGCAATAAAATATAAATCCTTACATAATCTTTATATAAATGTAACATGCATATTGCATCTAAAATATCTTCCAACCAAAGCAAATTACAACTTCAATTCTTTGATTTTTTTCAACATTGCGTAGAGTACTGTTCTCCTGGTTGTTTCAACTTGATCTTTGTGATCTTTACTCCATTGCCATTTTGAGATTCTGGCTCTCAGATTGTCCTGTTTCTGAGAAGAGTACATCTATTAATTAGTCTTCAGATATCTTTTGTCCTTGTTTTTTTTTTTTTTGAGCTTGATCGCCTCGAGGAGGACTTGGTGTTACAATAACTACAACTACAACTATTACAACTATTACAACTATTAACAACTATAACTATTATCAACCATTATTAGTATATATATATATATGTCCTATGGGTGTAGGCAAGAAATCTTGTTTCTTGACTTTTTGACGCCACCAATGATCGAACTTGAGACCTTAATGTCTCAAGACCTTCACCTTAGCCACTAGACCAAGGCTTCATTGGTTATCTTTTGTCCTTGTTACCAGCTTCATTTTTGGACAATATTTGATGCATTTCAAGCTTTTTTTTTTTTTTTTAACTCACTTCTTTTATAAATTATACATGTAAATATCTATATTGCATTCATCGGCATATTTCAATTCGTGTTGTGAACCAAGTTTGAATCATCTTCCCTTCATTAAGCTTAAAATTGTGTAAATGACCACAATAGCATAGAAGCAATATTGGAAAGTTTTTGCTACTTAAAGAGTTGATTTGCATCTAGTGAAGTTATAACAAAAAAACAAACCAAGTTACTAGAAAATTATTTACATGAGTAGCCCGTATGACAAAAGGTGTGGACATCAAATATGGATGCCAAAATTCGATCCCCTGCCCTCTGGTTGTCCCCCTTGTTAGGGAATTAAACCACTTCAACCAGCTTAAAAAAAATTTCTACCAAAACTTTTTAGATTGTTATGTGTCCATAAATTATAAGCCAAAGATGTTTTGGCAATGAATCTTAGGACTAGTAAGGGAAAAAAAATGAAGCATAAAAAAAATTGCAACTTTAGATGTCCATGATGCATTGGACTAACAATGGGTATCTTTTTATTTTTATTCCTTTCTAACTTACTAGAGATATTTAGTCTTAGGATGGTCAGAAATTGAATTCATTCTTTAGTACAGGGCGACACCGATAATGGTTTTTGATAGCTCATAAGGGTACCTTTGATGAGGCAAAATAACATTCCATTGATTGTTTGTTTGGACATAGATGAATTATTTAGCACAGATGTGTATGTATTTCTAGAAGTCAAAGCAATACATTAAAGTGTTCTTTTACTGTGTTAGCTCTTCAAGTTTTACATTTTATTTTTTGATTTCTTATACATTTTTTTTTTTATAAAGCCTTTGTATTTATTATATTTATATTGCATCATGTCTTTGTGAGTCTATTTTTAGGATACACATTTGTATTTATACAAATGAAATTAAAATTATTAGATTAGTACTTATTTAATTATAGCCATCAACACATATCATAGGTATTGACATATAAAAATAATCAATAGTTGTAATTAAATAAAAATTAATCTCACAGTTTTAATTTTATTTATATGAATATATATGTGTGTGTATGGTAGCAAAAGTTTGTCTTTGTACTATTATTTTCTACATACATTTGAGTCTTTACACTTGGATTGTATTGCATTAAGTTCACATATTTATTTTTATTTTTATTTTTATTTTTTTAAAAAATTAAAAGATATTATATCCTCCCTCCGTTCACTTTTATCTGTCATTTTGGACAAAAAATTTTGTTCACTATTATCTGTCCATTTAGGAAAACAATGAGTTAATTATTAAAATATTCCAATTTTACCCTCGTTCAACGAGTCAAGTATTCCTTCTTTCAAAGAGTCTACCATTGATGTTTTCAATTTTTTTTATCTTTTCAAACTACAACTATTCCCAAAGAGTTAATGATGACAGATTTTTTTTCTTTTTTAACTAGAGTACGTGCACTTAATAGTATAAATGGAAGTTGTAAAAATGACTGCTGCATAGAAAGGCAGTTTAGTCATAATTTGGATTTTTTATAAAATTAAAAATTTTCCAATGATTACCTTAATGGGCGTGATCTTATCCAAAAGGACAGATAAAAGTGAACGGAGGGAGTATAAGGAAAGTTTACTTCTATAATGTCATTACATTTTTAACGGTTAGATTATTTAAAGCAATACAGAATATTAGATTAAAATTTAAAAAATTATTGGCAACTTATAATTTATTTATAAGCTATCAACTTTTGGTTAAACTTATTTTACTTTATAAAACACTATTAATTTATGGTCAACCTCATTTCACTTTATAAAACATAATTATTTTTATAAGTATAATATTATAATATATGATGGACCATAAATTATAAAATAAAAATATTACAGATAATAAAATTTATGGTTGACTTATATAAAATATTCTCATTAGATACTATATTATAAAAATTTTAATATTTTATTTTTAATTATAAATTAATAAATAGACATCAATAAATATATAATTTATTTTATTATTTTAATTCATTTCATATCTATAATATATATAAATGTATGAAGGATGGGGGGACACATAAAATTATAAAACTATCCGTATTACTTATTATATAAAAGTCGGATAATTTATTAATCTATCAATTGAAATTAAATTAAGTTAATTATAATTATAATTTAATTTAAATTGTATTTCCTATTTTGATTAGATTAACTTATAAAATCTGGATAATTTAGTTAATTAAAATTAAATTAAATTAATTAAAAATATAATTCTAATTTAAATTAAATTATATTTCTTATTTTGATTAGGTTAACTTCTATTTTATATAATATAAACTAATTAAATAGTATATTCAGTTATAATTGAAATAAAATTATATCTCCTATTCTAATTAGATGAACTTTTACATAATTTTAAAATTTTTATTGAAGTTTAATAAAAATAATAATTATTATTTAAATAATTAAAAATAAAAAATACTAAAAAATACTAAAAAAGCGATTTATAGTAGGTAAGAAAAGAGGGAAAATAATGTTAAAAATGTCAAAAACAATTAAAAACTTAATGTTGAGTGAAGAATTTTATTAAACTTTATTAAAATTAATTAAAATTAATTTAACTAATTTTGGATCATTTGATGATTAATTCTGATAATAATTTTAAAAATTGTGCCTAATGTTTTTAAAGAGAAAAAGTATTAAATTAAAAAAATAAAAAGTGATGTATAATTATTAAAAAGAAGAGAAATATTAGTGCTAAAGATGCTAAAATTATGATAAAAATTAATTATAATAATCAATTTTGTTAAAATTTTAATAAAATATCATTGAAATTATTTTTTATTATTGAATGCTTCATTATGATCATAATTTAAAAATAGTATATATAAATATTTTTTGAAAAATGAAGTACGAAAATGAAAATATTCAAAGTTGATATTTAATTAATAAAAAATAGAAAAATTAATGTTAAAATAGTATATTTAATTCTAATTTAAATAAAATTATATTTCTTACTCTAATTAGATGAATTGTTATTTGAACTAATATAAATGAAACAAATAGCATAATTTAGAAATTTTATTAAATTTTAATAAAAAATTACTATTAATTTAATTAAATTTTACTATTTAAATAATTAATTCTAATCATAATTTTAAAATAATATAGAGATTTTTTTTTAATAGAGAGAAATAATAGAAGTAAAAATAATTAAATAGCTAATATGATTACTCAAGAAAATTAATGTTAAATTACTCAAGAACATTAATGTTAAAAATAATAAAAATTAATTTACATCAACAAATTTTATTAAAGTTTAATTAAAATAACCAAAACTAAGTTAATTAATTCATCTAATGATTAATTACAATTTGAAGATAAAACATAGTACATATACTTTTTCTAAAAAAAATACTAAAATTTAAAATATTAAAATAAAAATACTAAAAAGGTGATATATAGTGAGTAAAAAGAAGAGAAAATTAATTAAAATATAGAAAATTATTCAAATTAATTTAAATTAATTTGAATTATTTAATTATTAATTACAATAACAAATTAAAAATTGTAAATAAAATTTTTATGAAAGAGAAAAATATAAGTTAAAAAATTTTAAAAAGTGATATATAATTACTAAAAAAATGATAAATATTAATATTATAAAGGTTAAAATCATGACAAAAGTTTAATTTATAATGAAAATTATTTAAAATTTAATAAAAGATAACTAAAATTAATTTATTACTTTTTATTATCTAATGGTTCGTTATACTTATAATCTAGAAATAGTATATGGAATTTTCTTTTAAAAAATAAAATACTAAAAAAAAAAAATTCAAAATCGATGTGTAATTACCAAAAAATAAAAAACTTAATGTTAAAATTATTAAAAATACTAAAAAAATTTAATTTATTAAAATATAATAAAAATAATATATTTAAAATTTTATTTTATATTGATTAATTATAATTGTAATTTAAAAAAGATACATGAAATATTTTTAGAAGTGAAAAACATTAAAGTTAAAAATATTTAAAACGTATTAATTTTTTTAATTTAATTTTATTCATAAAAATGAGTTCAATAATAAAAAAGTTCATGTGTAAAACACATATTGTATATACTAGTATTTTTAAATGAACACAGTTTTAAAAGTTAATATCAAAATTGATATAAAGTTGTAGTAGAATAACGTATAATGTGATAAACCATATTATAAAAAAATTCGCTTACAAACTTTACAAATAAGTATTCTCTTTCAAGTTAGATTAGAAAAGTATAATAATAATTTGAAAGATATTATAAAAGTATAATAATAATTTATTGAATAAAAAAATTATGATAATAAATTATAAATTTAAAAAATAAAAATTAAATCAGTAAGTTCTAAAATTTATTTTTATTTTTTAAATAATATTTATTTTCAAATAAGTCTTTCCTCCAAGTCTTTTCACAACTAATATACGTAGAATAACAATATTTTCTCTAATCAAATAATCGATAAAAGTTTATTAATTTTTTTTTTTTTACAATTTTAGACGATATTTTAAAATTAATAAGAAATTATTTCTTATTAGAGTTTTAAAAAATAACATTTTTATTCGAAAATTATTTTTAAATTAAAAATTTTATTTGGAAATAAAATATGTTTATGCTAATCATTAGAAACTTACAAGTTAGTTTATGTATTTTTCTCATATGTTAATAAATTGAATCTTAAACAATTATATGGATTTGAATATTTAATTATATGTGTTGTCAACTTTTCTTTTAAAGTTCTCTTTTGTCAAATATATATGAAATGAAATTTTTAAAAAAAGAAAAAAAATGTATAGGAAATTAAATTGATTGATAAATGTATGTATAATGCTTTTATTTGATTTTATTAATGATGATATGTCCTTTGTTAGGTGCGCCAATGATTAATCTCTTTTTTTTTAATTGCTTTTATTAGTTGTAAAATATTTTTATGATTAACTTTTTTTAATTTCTTATTATTGCTAATTATGTGGTGTGGAGGGTACTGAAATTTTCCATTTTAGACATTGTTATTATCAAATTGTGTGCAAATTTCAAACTGAGTTGAATTCTTATAGTCATATTTTTAATATGATATATTCTTATATAAATTCTACTTTAAGAGTACCATACTTAATATATGTTTGATTTTGGGTCCGTTAACTTTTCTAAATTGTATTATATTTATCAATTTCATGATTAGTTTTAATTACATTATTTTTCCTTCAATTATATAATTTCGATTGTATACCTTTCAAATATTTATTAACACATGAAAAATTATTGTTATTATTCTTTTAACTCTTTCAATTCCAACTATTTTTTCTATGCTCTCTGTCCTTTATTTTTTCACTTTTAAATTATATTTATCATTATATGAAACTTAACTATATTATTTAACTTGCCAATTAATAAAATTACTCTTGTTATTGTATTTTTGTCAATATTATGTGAAAATTGACTATTAACTTAACTATATTATTTAACTTGCCAATTAATAAAATTGCTCTTATTATTGTTTTTTTGTCAATATTATGTGACAATTGACTATTATTTACATATTGAGATGGAAGATTTAGCAATAGAGCAATACAAAAATTTACTAAACTAACAAAACAGAACCAATTCAATTAATAATTATGATTTACAATGTTTATTGACTTATTACAGTTTGAATTTTTTTAAACTGAAATTTTAATTTGGTTTTAATTTCTGAAAAAATATAGTAAAGCTGAATCAAACCAATAATATAATAATTATCGCAAATTATTCATAAAAATGGTAAATTCATGTGATTGAAATATTTGGATTGAATGCTAAATCATTTTGAAAAGATTGATACTTTAATACTGAATATTGATATTTTATGGGTTGTTATTTTAGATTTTAGCAACTTCTCAAAAGCAATTGTTATTTTATTTCTATTATTATTATCACGCTACAAAATTATAAATATACAGCATTTTTAAATAGTATTGACATATATATATATATATATTTGAAGTTTTATTTATTTATTACTTTTTGTCAAACCTATCAATCTAATTTTTCTAATTGAATTCAAATATTTTCGAATTGGATTTTTTTAATGTTACTTGATTTTTTTATTTTTTTTGACCATTAATGTTACTTGATTTGGTTAAGAGTTCAGGCATTTAAAAATTGACTTTATTGGTTTGATTAAAAATATTAGTCTTAAAACAACAAACTGAACCATGAATGCTCATATTAATACACATCACTTTTAAAACTTGTTTATATTTACACATTTTTATTCCATGCTAAATAAATTATTTTTTACAAACTTTGTGCTTTTATTGAAGTTATCTACTGATTTTAAGAATTTGATTTCTTTGTAGATTGAAGCAAATATCGTTACAATTAAATATGATCAAATTTTAAATAGATAGTAATATTGCTAAATAGACACTGTGCTAAAAAAAAACTTGTTTTTTGAATAACAACAAAAAGTTACTACATAGTTATATTTGTGCAGAGGTCGCCATTTATTGCTTTCTTGAGGAAAAGAATCAAGAAACCATACTTTAAATATTTCTTGAATTTTAATTTATGATGCACAGATATTTCAATCACCACGTCTTTTTTGTTTATATGTGTCCAATGCTATCTAGACACTTCAACTAAAAGATAGATATTTAAATTATTTGGACACTTCAAGACAGACGCTTGTATTGGATTATAACTTTTAATGACTTTTAAAGATTTAAAAAAGTCATGGGGTATTGGATAATAACTTTTAAAGACTCTTTAAAAATTGAGGTGTATTCAATAATTACTTTTATAAACTTAAAAAAAGTCTATAAAAGTTAGGGGGTATTCAATTAGAATTTTTAAATAGTCTATAAAAGTATACTCATATTCAAAAAGTTACGGATTTCTATATACAATGAATTTATATACTTTAAATGACTTTTTTTTTAGGTTTATATAAATAGGAAAACTATATAATTTTCTTTCATTCTACCTCGAGACTTTCAACAGACTTTTTTCAAAGCGTGAAGTTATTCCTCGCCACTTCCTCCTCCCATATTCCTCACTTTCGCCTAAAACTTCTTCATCTCTCATTTTACTTTTCAATAATCCTAACAATAATAATACTCATGATGGTCATGTGATCGGTGAGTTTCTTTCCTTGTTTTTTTTTTTTTTCAATTTTAAATTGATGATTATGATGCTTGAATGTGGATGTTTGTATTCATGGATGTGATTTTTATTTGTATAGATTATTTGTATAGATTTTTTTTTGTAATTTATGTGATATTGAATAAAAATTGTTGTTTTATGTGATAATGAATAGAATTACAAAATTACAATTGTTGTTCCCGACGCCAGGAGCCATAGCTGACAAGAAACAACTTATGCATTATTTGTTTTTATGCCTCCTATTTACCTTCAACAATTCCCTTGATATCATTATCTTCAGCTAATGGGTTCATAGTTTCTGTAATTTATATGATATTGAATAAACATTATCATAAACACATTTGTTAAGTACTTGTCTTCGTTAATATTTATATTTATTTGTTACATATTGCATGTATAATATAGCAATATTATAATGGGAGATACAAACTAAGAAAATGACAAGGTCAAAGAAAGAGGTGGTGAAAAATATAAAACTTGAACAGCTGACGAAACTCACGAGTTACTGAAACTCATGTTGATACTGCAAATCGGGGTTGGCGTGATAACAATAGCTTATTAGGTAAAAAAAACTGTTGAGAAAAAGATACTCCCTGTCCTGAATGAAAAACTTGGATGTGATAGAAATTATTCCCAATATTTAAGCCGTTTGAAGTGGTTTAAACAAAGATACAACAATTATTGCAAGCTTTTGAATTGTAACTTTAGCTTTGGATGGGATCCTGTGTCCAAACAATTTACTGCTCCGAATGAAGTATGGGATAATTACTTTAAGGTAATTATTTAGTAAAAAATATATATATCAAGTCTCTTTATATGCTTAGTTGTCCTTTACTTTTATATAATTTTAACTTATTTATTTATTTTTAAATGTTGTAGTTTGTCTTTAAAATATGTTATATAGAATGGTTCTTTTAACACGATAGGTTATACTTTTATAAATACCGAAATTGAATATACATATATATACATCAAAATGTGCACTACTAGGTTATCATAGTTAGATTCATATTGAGTGGGCCTATTATTTATAGTATTATATCCAAATAAAGTAGAAATAAATTATTATTTTATTTTATTACATTTTTATTGGAGCTCTGCATATATAACAATTGAATTTTGGAAATATATGCATATTTATGTCATATTTATGTTTCATAAATTGACTTTTTTTTCAGTCTCATCCTACCCATAGAAGCTATTGCACAGACACCTTTGCAGACTATGAAGACTTGAGAATTGCAATTGGAAATGGAACTGCATTGGATTAGGGGTAGATACTAATGCAAAAACACATGAGGAAGAAGAAAATATAGGTTCTACTTTGGATGAGTTGATTTATGATTATAATACTGAAACATTCGTACAGAATGATATGCAAGATTCCTTATATTAGTCTTCATTTTATAGATTCTCTACTTCACCGTTACCCTCTAAAACTATGAACCCAGATATCCCTCTAGCAAGAAAAAGATGTAATAGAAATGAGTTTGAAGAAAAATCTACATCTTTTGAGCCTAACAATAATCAATCATATATCATAAACAAACTCACTCAATCTGTTGACAAGCTGGCTGAAGCTATTAAGTAATTTGATAGTAGTGAATATAGTTGTTGGGATCTTATTAAAGAAATACTAGACTTGGATAAGTGTTCACGTTTTAAGGCACTTAAGTTGCTCAATACTAGAGCAAATAAGATTGAGTTCTTGAAAATGAATGCTGAAGAGCATTTTGAATGGATAACTTATGAATTAGAGCAGTGAAAGCTGAAATTATTCAATTATGGATCTTATTATTGTTATTTTTAATTCATTTTGCTACTTTATGTTATTTTTTTAATATTTATATAAGTGACAAATTATATTATTTTGAGATGTTTATTAATTGTATTTGTTTTTATATTAGTTTTTATTAAAAAAGAATGGATTAGCTATAAAACTACTATTTTATAACTTTTTAATAATTATTTACACATAGATTTATTGTCTTTTTCCAAGTTATTATATTTACATATCTTAAACATGAATAACGATGATGAAGTGGAGAGTCCAAGAATAGAGGAAGAAATGGAAGAAGAATGGTATGAAACTTTTAAGCACTTATTGGCAACAATTCAAGAATTGTTTGCATGTTGAATGAGTTTATAACTAGTATATCCCAAAATCGTACTCAATATCCTTTATCTAGGCGGCCAATAACTTTAGACGGGTATGATTATATATATAAAATTCTAAATGAAGATCCAACAGAATTTCGTCAGTTGTATAGAATATATCCTAGTGTGTTTCTCAAACTATACAATATTATTTTAGAAAAAACACTCTTAGAGGTTACAAGGTTTATTTGCATTAAAGAAATGCTTGCAACTTTTCTACTTATCGTCGGTCAAAATTTAAGATATTGTTTAGTTCAAAAAATATTTAGCCGATTACATTTCACTACTAACCAAAATTTTAATAAAATCTTGAGAGCATTAAATAAAAATTGCAGTAGATATGATGTGTAACATCCTGCCCTAAAATTAATTGGTTTATAGATAGATTTATGGATTAGATAGCATTAGAAATAAGTTTTGAGGGTTGTTTTAGTGCCTAATGATATTATAGGGGACAAATGGTTATTTTGTTTTGAAAAAAAGAGAGAGAGGAAGTGACTGTAGTAATCTTCCTTCTCCACATTTTCTTCTTCTCCATATCACAACTTTCTTTCTTTCTTTCTCAATTTCTCACCATTTCTTTGCTTCAATTATCTTCAAACTTCTTTCATCAAGAATCAAACAACAAAATCAAAGCTTTATTTAACAAATTCAAGATTTATATATATAATTTTTGGTATGTTAATGTTTATAAACCTTCAAGCTTTTAGATTGTTCAAAAGTGGATGTTTTGATTTTATATTAAGTTTCAAGCATTGGCTTAACTAAAACGGACCCCTATGATGTTTAGGATTGAATTGGGTTGATTTTTGGTGTTTTTGGCCAAAATTGGAGTTGATTCTATATTTATGAACCCCTAAGGTGACACCTCAGCATTGAGAAGGTGCCTCAGTGCTGCTGAGGTGGTGCCTTAGCACTGAGGAGGTGCCTCAGCAGTGCACTGGGGAGGCACTTCAGTGGCTCTTTCGAGCCCCGAAACCCTAACCGGAGCCGTTTCGAACTATTTTTCGGGTCCTATACCATATCTTTTAGCCGTAGATTAATTAAATTGAGTAGAATGGAGATGTAAGCTTGTGTTCTTATGATTTTGCATATAGATGTTAGAAGCAATCTCAACCCCAGCTGTAGAACATAGGCCAGAGCCAGATAGGTAGTTATTGCTTCAGTAAGCTCAGGTGAGTGGTTATATTTATATAAAATTAGTTTTAAAACTAAGTACATATAAGTATGTGTATGTAAAGTTATTAAAAAGGTTTTTTATGATTTAATTGTTGATGTTTCCTTACAAATAGAATTTTATTAAGTATCAGCTTGCAAAACATGGTTTTACAAGTTACTTAGTTTTTATATCAGAAAATTGGGAACATATAGTATATAATTATTGTTAAGATAACAAAAGTAATTTAAAGCAATGATATGTTTAATATCTTTCAGTAAAATACAAGTATCATCTTTATGATTTAGTAAGTATGTTTTATCAACTTTATGATTTAGCAAGTATGTTTTATCAGCTTTATGATTTAGCAAGTATGTTTTATCAGCTTTATATATGATTCAGCAAGTATGTTTTCTTAGCAGTTTGATATATGTGAATGTTTTAGTTTTATGAACAAAACCTATACACTCGTATCATGTACTCTTTAGATTGTACTATGATGACTGGTATTTTATCTCAGCAGTATTATTATGTATATAATTATATCGGTAATATTATCTAGCAACTATCTTGGAGACAACGCTTGATTGTATATATAGCCTTGGAGGAGTACAACCGGGTAGTTTAGCTCTACGCATGTTTATAACTAGCAATATATATATACATGGGCTGCCAGCGTCATCATTGTATCCATTGTGTCAGCATTTTAGCAAAATCTTTTGGTTACATGTTAATGAGTGTATAGGGTAGCATATTTGTTTTTATAAATGTTATTTCTCAGACTTATCTCAGATTTTATGGAAACTGTATAGCTAAGACATTACATTATTTCAGCAGCTTAATGATTATTTCTCAAGATATTTATATTTATATCTTTAAAAGAATTTTAGTAAATAGCTAGTGTTCCCACTTTACTTTCTTGTACTTTATTTTTAGCCCACTCACTTAGTATTTTATTACTCACCACTCTTATTTTAAAATATTTTCATATCTAGCAGTAGCCTGTAGGACTTGTGTTGGGTTGTCCACCTGGTGTCTAGAGGAGGTTGTGTTAATCAATTGGAAATTTGTTCATTGTGTTTTATCTTTAAGATTGACTTGTTATAAAGTTGATGATATTTTACTATTTGGGGAATTGACGATGTTTAAAAAGACTCTATAATGTATAATAGCAGTATTACCTTCAATTTATTATAAGTTATTAGCAATATAAGTATGATATATTTCCATTTCTAGCAGTAGCACTAGCCAACTTAGCATGTCATGCCTGCTCACCAGCTAGCGGAGCAGGTGTGACATGATGGCTAAACCAAGTTCCTTAGTGCTAAAAAAATTAAAGAAAGTACAAGATTCTATCCTTACTTTAAAGTAAATATATTTGTATTTTGTTATAGTACTTTATTATTGTCATTTCCACTATTTTTTAAGTAAAACTTTTGTTGTATTAATTATATATTTATTCATATTAATTTAGGATTGTATTGGATCTATTGATAGTACCCATATTCCTGCAATGGTAATTGGATATGGACGTGATACTAGTAGCTATCATCGTCATGGAATGATTTCACAAAATGTTTTAGCAACTTATAACTTTGATTTGGATTTCATGTATGTGTTTAGTGGGTGGGAAGGATCTGCACATGATTTAAAAGTGTTAAATAATGCTTTAACAAGGAGGAATGGACTTAAAGTGCCATAAGGTACATTTTTCCTACTTCTTGTTATTTTAATTTATTATCTACTTTTTAATGTTCATTATTTTAGTTAACACTCTATTTATTATAAATATTAGGTAAATATTTTTTGATGGATTGTGAATTCCCAAATTGACTTTAGTTTTTAACTCCTTTTTAAGGTGTTCGTTATCATGTTCAAGATTTTTATGGCCAAAGTCGTCATCCTAAAAATGCACATGAATTATTCAATCTTCGTCATTCTTCTTTGAGGAATGCAGTTGAGAGATTATTTGGTATCTTCAAATCATGGTTTACAATTTTTAAAACAGCTCCTCCATTTCCATATAGCATACAAGCAGAGCTAGTGTTAACATGTGCAGGGTTGAATAACTTTCTTCGAAAGGATTGTCGTTCAGATGAATTTCCAGTTGAACTAGATAATGAAAATTTATCATCTCCACCTATATCAGTTAATCAAGAAGAGAATTTTGAACCATTTGTTGAGACACAGGAGTAACAAAGAAATTCTGCCAATGAATGGAGGAATACTATGGCTACTAATAGGGATAATAATATTTTCAATCCTATTAGTTGGACCAATTTTTTAATTTAGTCCTATAACCTTAATTTTTTACAATTCAATACAGAAAGTAATTAAAAAATTTTACGTTAATCCTACGCTGTTATGTCTAATAGAAATTGCTGATGTGGTACGATGAAGGTGCATGTGGGCGATGATGTCAACATTGTTGGGAAATATTGGTATGCCACATAAGAATAATTGCCTCTGGAATGGAAATCCCTCATCATGCGAGAGCTAAAAATGATGAGCCACACCATTCATCTTCGTTGCATGAATGCCAAGTTCCAGCTCCATTTAGTAGATCAATTATGAGTGGGAGCCAAAATATATATATGAATGAATTGTCCGATTCAATTTCACAACACTTGAAGTCTACAGGATTTGATGAACACTTCGGGTTAAAGAACTTCTCCCTCTTCTTAAGACATGATGGCCAGCCACAGCTCACAACAGGGGTAGTGGAAAGAGATCCAAGTTCATCAAGAGTTCCGGAGTTGATGAGAAACAACGAGAAAACTTCTGCAGATCTCTTTGTGCCAGTGGCTGGACAAGGAAATGCTAAAGAATCATATGAAGGTCTAGATTTAGCGGCAAGGAAGTTGAATCAAATTCAACATGTCCCTAGTCCTCCAAAAGAACCACTTCCTGATGAACAATCGAAAGCGTCTGTATGTAGAAGTGAAAGTAAAATTAATCGAACCTCAAGTCTAGAATTAAATACAATCAGAAGAAAATCTGAAACTCAAAAATCTTCAGATCAACAAGCTCCAGCTACTTCAAGAAGTTCATGTGGAGCTTCAAATGATATGAGTCATTTTTCATCGAAGAGGAAACATGAGCATATAGATCAAGAGATGGCGTCTCCAAGTGAAGTACGCACAGGTTAAAACCCTCATTCACTCTCCTTTTTATATAATATATATCTAAGATTCTTTCATATTTGTTTTACAGAATGCTGATGATGAGAAAAAAGAAGAGCCAAAATCATTATCAGGTGCTCGCGGTGGTGACAAGAAAAAATGAACTTCACAAGTTCATAATCTTTCCGAAAGGGTGAGCTTTCTTTAAGTCTTTTGGATGCTACAAACTAAACATTAAATAAGGAAGAGAATACAAAAAAATATTACAAGAAAACTTATACAACTTTTGTCCTTTTATTCAAACAGAAACGAAGAGATAAGATCAATAAGAAGATGCGAGCATTACAAGCCCTCATATCTAATTCAAGCAAGGTATATATATATAGTTAAAGGGTCACAAATATCAACTAAAACTCTTAGTTCTTCTATTAATCATCCATAACTGTTTTGCTTTATTACTTTTGTTTATGTAGGTTTTAGAAGGATAAAGCTTCAATACTTGATGATGCAATTGAGTATCTAAAAACCCTTCTGCTTCAACTACAGGTATAATTAAATTATATATGCAAGATCAATCTTTTATTTTATGATATTCATTGTTTTGGTAATTAGTCTTATAATGGGACTTATCTTGATGTAGATATTGTCAATGGGAAGCAACCTTAGATGCCACCAATTGTGATGCCAACAGTAGTGCAACAGCAACCACCTCATTTAGCTCATTTATCTCTAGGAGAGGTTACCTGTCGCGGGTTGCGACATCGCAACCCGTACATGACACAAATATTTTTTACAAAATTACCATCTAGGCCCCCATATTTACAGGGAGCTAGATGGATTTTTTGGGGGGTAAAAATGAAAATTATCACGGGTTGCGACGTCGCAACCCATGATAACTCCAATTACCCTTTATCTCCCATGTGCGTAGGGATGGGCATGAAAACTATTCTTACATGGCATGCCAACATTGCCCAACAACACTGACATCATCACCCACATGTACCTTCATCGTGCCACGTCAGCAATCTCTGTTGGACATAACAGCATAGGACTAATGTGAATTTTTTTAATTACTTCCTGTATTGAATTGTAAAAAATTAAGGTTATAGGACTAAATTAGAAAACCGGTCTAACTAATAGGACTGAAAATGTTATTATCTCCTACTAATATATGGAATGATGTTGAGCATGTGAATAAAAATGAACATTAATTTTTTTTATCATTGTTATTAGTTTAGTTACTTGGAGTTAATGAGACTTTTTTGTATGAATAAATTAAATTTTTTATAGTTTTTATGCTTAATTTTTCAAATGAAAATTTCAATTGTTTAGTTTAGGTGTCAAAGAAAATTGTATTAGCTTGAAACAATTTTTAAACATTGTTTATTTAATAGTCATAAAATAAGTATTTAAATTATTATAAAAAATTTAATTATAGACATCTGTTATTAATTATTTAAAAATTTTATTTTTGTTATTTGAGAAAACTTAATATATTGCATCAAAATATGTTATATTAAAATCTATAAAAGTTTATTAATGTCTATTAAAGTTAATAAATGTGTATAAAAGTCATTAAAAAATTCATAAATTCTATAAAATTTTTTTAAAATAAAGTCTATAAAAGTTATTGACAAATTATAAACTCTATAAAAGTTTTTTAAAATAAACTCTATGAAAGTCATTGATAATTTTATAAACTCTGCAAAAGTCATTAAAAATCTATGAAGTCTGTAAAAATCATTCACTTAAAAAAAGTCTATAAAAGTCATAATCCAATACATCTCCTAACTTTATATGTGACGCCCCCTCATGTTAACATACCAGAAATCATAAACAAAGCATAATCCATACTAGAATTGAATTAAAATTTAAAACTTTATCAATACAAAGTACTTATATACATCAAGTACTTAAGTTACAAATACATTGTAACCTTTCACACAACCCATCACTACAAAATGATATGATCATGCCAATAGATTGAGATGCAAAATGATGTCACTGAATATATGAGTGAAGTTCTTGCCACTGGCCCACCTGAGAGATGTTAAAGGATGATTGACAATGCAACTCAATATTTTTCATAATATCTTGAAAAAAAAATAATTTGCAAAGGAATGAGCTTGCAACTCAATAAGTAATAACTAATATAAATATACTTTATCTTCTCAAGAACTAATTAAGTAAGAAATAACAAGAATAATTAAATTTCGGGACTACACTGGCGTGTATCTCCCCGTGTAGTTCTTTGGACAAAATCCACCATCGATACACGGTCTGAAACACGGGCGTATTTCGACCTGTGTATCTCTTTGCCAAATTATCAACATACTTACATGGCCAAAGACGTATCCGTGTCTTGACCCGTGTATCTCACTGTCCAAAAATCAATATACCTACATGGCCGAGAACAAGCCCGTTTGCCTGTGTATCTCTCTGGATAAAAATACCACTTTGAACATGCCCATGTCTCGACTAAAATATATCATGTCTAACACACGGCTTGAGACACGCTCATATCTCAGCCCATGTTCATTATCTGACAATAAAATTCACACAATTCCAAGTGGTTTACAACCACTCCACAAATCAATATCATCAATAAACATTCATATAAGTATATATACATAAATCAACACATTCATATCTCAACATCTCACAAAATCCACCCGGCTCATCCTCACTATTTATGAGATATATATACATATATCTCACATATCTTAATAAATCATAATTCATTCACTTTGGCTTGCCAATTTCCACCCGGCTTATATCTCACTTAACACACACAATTTCCACCCGACTCATATCTCACTTTAACAGACACACATTTCCAACATCATTCTCATAATAATTATCATTTCCCACCTCATTCACACATACCAAATCATCACTATGTTACTTCCACTAAGTAATATAAACCATCTCAATTAATTTCACAATAATAATAAACATCATTATTTTAACACAAAGAGCGAATTCAAGGTATACTTATATTAGTAACCACTTACTCAAAAAGCTTCCCAACTTAGAGTGCAACAACTCTTTTAGTGGGCACCGCTTCCACCGGCTTCCGGCTCGCCTATCATTTATTCATAATTCATCATCATGAATATATATATACACATCATTCATTCAGTATGTAATCGAACATACACATAAACAAGCCCCTAAATCTCTTGACATCACTCTATAACCAAAATACAAGAAAACACACAACCAACCTATATACTCTGCTACTAGCATGTTTTATGCATGATATTCATAATGCTCTCAGGAATCACACACACATCCAATGATCACTAAAATCACCCAAACTCTACATACATGAGTCTTGTTGAGTACAATTTATCACATGTTTTTAAGTTGAATTTTAATGAATTTTGAATAATTAATTAGTTATATTTGGGTAGAAATTAGGTTTACTTAGGATTTATTTTCATTTATTACTTTATTTATGATTTCATTGTCTTTTTACTAATTTCTATTAGTTTAGGAGTTTTTATTAAATATTTTCCCTTTTTTGTAGGTAAGTCTAGAAAGGAATCCCAAAAAGCTAAGGACTGGTGCGACGTGGGATGCGTCATGGCGTGCTGGAAGTCGTGTGCACTTCTGAAGCTGAAGTAAATGCGACATGGCTTATAACATGACATGATAGAAATCGTGTTCCTTTCTGTCACTTGAAACAAATACGACATGGTTTATGACACGACATGATGGAAGCTATGCCGTAAACTTAAGGACATGACATAGTTTATAATACGACATGATGGAAGCCATGCCGTAAACCTAATGATGCAACACAGCTTGTGACACGGCTAGATATAAGTCACGCCGAGCCGAAAAAGCTTCATTTTCAAGAATTCAAGTGCAAATAGGTTTTCAACAAGACTTGGCTTTTATAAGGGGATAGAGGGACGATTTTTGGGCATCAGACTTCTTCTAATTTTTATTCTATTCACTTTTACTCATTATCTTGGAGACATAATTTGGATCTTAAATGAAGATTGAAGATTGAAGAAGAAAGATTTAATATTATATTTTTGTTCATCGCTATAACTATGTGTGGTTAATTTCTCTTGGGGTTTGGATTTGTGTAGCTAGTCTATTACTTATTGAGATCTTAATTTCCTTTCAATAAATTAACTTTCAGTCAATTTTACAAGTTGTGCTTATTTTCTTGTGTTTGAATTTAGGCCTGATTGAATGCATATTTTTGGATAGATTAGAGACAACGAAAGTTACATGATTTATCAGCTCATAGACTTGTAAAACTTAGGATCCTCGATCATGAAAGTAGACGAATCCTTCGGGGAGTAATAAATCACTAAAGAACTTAATGAGCCTTAGTTAATTGACTTGACTATAAAAATAGGCGGTATTTAGCAAAGGTATGCTTGAATGTTCTCGAAAGAGACTTTAAGTAATTTGAGTGATTTACCCCTGACTGAGTTAATTATTTGAACTGTGAATTGATCCTGTAATCTGAGTAATAGCTAGTGAAGCAAATTCAGACTCTAGCTTTTAATTATTGAATTTTAAATTTAATATTTCAGATTTAGGATATTTGTTCTTATTTGTTAATTTATTATATCATTCCATCAATTATTATTCTGTTAGCTTGTGGAGATAAAATTAAGGCTAGTGCTTAGTATCAATCTCCTCGTGGGAACGATACTCGTACTCAAATCTATATTACTTGTAGCGAACCGTGCACTTGCGAAAATAGCCTAACAAGTCTATTTTCAATCTCAATTGAAATCACTCATTTAGCACTTGTAGAGAATTAATTATAGGAATTAGAGCTATATCAGGTCATACAGTGTGACAGAGTGAGCAATAGAGTGTCCGATCCATTTCAACCATCTAAACAATATTTTTAGCTCAAACTCAAAACTTAAGAGTTATAGAGGACTCTCTGAAGTTTCTCCAAAATTTTAAAAAAACTAGATTTGGAGTTCTATAGCTCGAGTTATAGTAAAAACATGGAGACTGAAATTTCAGCAAAAACAGAGCACAAATTTAACTACCTAAAATCCTATCATAACTCAATAAAAAATACAATTAACTTACCAAAAGATGCTCTAAAACTTTGAAGGTTGTTGATTATAGCTTAGACTCCATATTCCACAGCCAAATCCACTTTCTCTCTCCACTAAATCCCTAATTTTCTTTGAAGGTAATTTGGGTGCAACTCAACTCTTCCCATACACACTCATACATGCATTAAATGCAACTCACGTAGAAGAAAAAAAAGATTGAGCCAAATCTTATGATATTTATCATCAAATATCCACTTAGCTTTTTAATAAAATGCCACTCTTCCCATCTAATCCTTACGCTTCTAATTGTTTCACTCAAGTCCCTATTTTCCTACCATTTAGTCCTAATCAACACCACTCTTTAACCATATACCCCAAATAATTCACATATAATTTGTAAGACCCTCACTACTATTTACTCCATTAGTACACATAACTAAGGAATTAATGATAGTAAAGGCATTACTTCTAGAATCAGAAAGAATCTCTTAATAACAATGTTACTTGTAGTAAATACTAAACTTAATTAGGAATGAACCAATTACTCTTTATAAAATTTTGAGTTTGACATTCTATTACATAACAGTTTTTCAATGTTATTCTCTGATACTTCTAGAATTTCTATCTTCTTTATCGGTATGGTCCACTGCACCTGTCATTTCTCAACTGCTAGCTAAGCAGATACAAACACCTATGCTGAAAAATTTTAAAATAAAAGAGTGTGAGTAATTTCATACAGAAATTACCCAGTGAGTGGATACAAATATTACTTACATTTCAATCATAAGAAAATTTTTTTAATTCACTTTCCAATAGTTTCAACAATAATAATCAAATAAATTTAAAACACTTTAAGTAGATTCAAATAATCGTATTATTCAAAAATAACCATATTCAGGCACGATCCTAAGTTATCCCTTGAAATTCCTTTTTATTTACCATAAAATATTACTGGCATGTATAGTAAATAATTTAACTCAATACACTATAATTTTTTCTCATATAGCTTATCAACTTATCTTACCCACATGAAATATCATCATATCAACCATTCTAGTAACTCCTTTCCACACTGATTTTGTAAGTGAAATGAATTGATACTTACCGACCTCTCACCTACATGACCAGAATTTCAACCACAAAGTAATTCTTATATAACTTAGGTAATATACTAAAAGATCAATCGATAAATGAAACAACTAACCACGCTATAATACATCCTTCTTTAATATGCTTAACCAGGCTCATAATAAGATCATCATCAACATATACCATCCATTCATAATCTATTTATTTAAAAGTATTATATACCCATACATGTGATCATAAGCGTAGGGTAATTCAACGCTATGCTATCTTGCAAGTATTTATTCATATTCAATACCCAAGGTACTGCTACTTAAGTATGATCAATACTTAAGCTCATAATGACTCAAATGTCAATCTATTTTGATATATGTATCTGGCCCTAGGCAACAACTCTCTATATATTCAGATGTAGTCTTATATCTATATGATAAAGTATGCACCCAGCCCCTGGCAACAGCTATGCATATATGTACCCGGCCCCTGGCAACGGCTATATACACTTACCATCGTAAATTTATAAGATAACATATGTATCCGGCCCCAGGCAACGGTTATACACACTTACCATAAGTATCATTCCCCAGGCATCGGATATACTTATATATAGTAACATATATACCCGGCCTCAGGAAACAACCATACATATTTACCATCTCACATTTATATAGTAATATGTGTATTCGGCTCCAAGCAACAACTATACACATTTACCCAATCACATTTATATGGTAATATATGTGTCCGGCCTCCAGCCACGGTTATACACACTTACCATAGCCACCATGTTTTAGATATGGATTTACAATTTAAATGGTAGTATGTGTATTCAGCCCTAGGCTTCGACTATACACAACTACCCAATTCTGCCATACCTCATACATGGGCTCTCTAACTCTTAGTGCCATACACACTTAAGACTATAATTACAACTAAAACTTTAAAGTTCCAAACAGAGGACTTAATGATCGAATTTGAATATTAGAATAGAGTTCGTCGGGTTCCCCGATTAAAGCTATATAGATCTTTGAGTTAGCTTTGATTTGATATATTACGGGCCCCGTGACTCATCCGATGCCAAAAGTTAGGTCCTCCTTAAGTAACACTGCGCATCTCAACCATCCAAATTTGAGTGTTCATCAATTATCAAGCTTGTATAATATTCACATTCATTGTAAAGGCATAATTTTACCATTTGATGTTCTTTATCAATTATTCACAATAATATAGTCTTTTAGTTAGAGACTTATAAATCTCATGTTATTTCATCAATTGGAAGTATTTTTTAATCATTTTTATGCTCTAATATATTATTCCAATGTTCGGTTTAAGATACCATTCGAAACATTGAAGTTTATAGCCAAACGGGTCGCGAAACAGGGCACAAGGGCACGTGCCTGAGTCATAGAGGTGCACGCCTCAAGCACAGGGGCGCCCGCCTCTGTTCTCAGAGGCGTGAGCCTTATTTTGAGGCGCCGCCTCCCCTCTAGGTAGACGTATGCCTGTACGAACAGGCATACGCCTCTATTCTTCTGAAACATGCGATTTAGAGTAAATTTTGCAAAAATTTCAATCTAAAACTAAAATTAAAGACACCAGATGATAATATAACATGCATATATCTTCAACATATGATCAAGCACACCAGAAATGACTTAAATCATTCTAGATCTAAAAAAAAATCAAAACCTTAACATTTATAACCCCATTTACTTAACAATCAAAACTCGTGAATTTTAGAGCCACTCACATATTTCTCCAGCCGATTCCTTATTCTTCGTTGCTAAAATTCAGATTCAAGCTCTTAGAGAATTTTTTTTGCTCTCATTCTTTTCTTCTTCCTTTTCCTTTCTTCTTCTTCTTCCCCGTACATGGCCATTCCTTCTCCTGCAGAAGCCAACAACTTTTTCACCAAATATCCACTCTAATCCCTCATCTTTCCTTCCTTTCTTTCTAACTCCCTTTACTTTTATCTTTTCATTTTAGTCCTTTCAACTTCTATTTAAAATAATCAAATTTCATTTCTTATATATATTATTCTTAGTGTTCTATACCACAATAAAAATATTAACTCCCACTAATATCAATTTAATATATAAAAAATCAACTCCTTAATTATTTACCCGAAATAATAACAATTAAATCCCAATCCACACTAATTTAATATAATTGAATAATCCTTAATTATCATTAATTTTAATTAATCCAGTTCAAAGATACAGACATTACATAATTCAATAAGTAACTACCCACATGATGCATCCAATTCATATACTTTATGCACACATGAGTGCTAATGCATCATATCCAATCTTAATAAATAATATGAAATGAAATGCATAAAATTGCACGCCTTCACTTTGCAGGCGTTACATTATATATTATGACAAATCATGAAATGATGTACGGTGGACTACAAAAATTTATTTTTAATTTTAAAATGCAATCATTTTTTAACTTATAACCCATTAATAAATTTTTCTTTTCAAATTATTATTTTTTTTAAACGTAGCAATATCTTGAAGATATTGTAGAAAAATCCTTAAGATAATATAAATAACAATGTAATGATTTAGCAAAATAAACGTGGAAGTTTAGATAAATGTGAACTTATCTTCAACTAAAAAAAGGGAGGTTATGTATTATGAGCTTAATTAATCCCTCCATCAAAACCACCAAAAAATCTCAATCATTTCCCATAACATGAAAAACATATGTATAATTTTATTATAGTGCTCAGATATATATTAATTATATATTGCTAACAATGATTATGGACCTAGCTATAATTAAGCATTTTACTAATGAACATAAAAAGCTATAAGCAGCATGGGAAAACAGCTAGAACAACTTTAAAATTTTTTTTTTTCTTAGACATAAAAAGAAGCACCAAAACTATTCACCCTTTGTTGGATGGAGTGTAAGGAAGGGAAATGAAAGGAGGTGTAATAAGGGTAACATAACAATTAACATATAAAAGCAAAAGGTAAAGATAAATAATTTGTACCTACGTTTGGATTAGAATTAAAGAAGTGCAAGTGTTTTATTTTTTTATTAATAAGTTATAAATTATCAAAATTTTATATATTTATTTGAGTTTTTATGATGGTTTTATTATTTTTATCATTTATTTATAATTTTTATTTTGTTGTTGCCACTTGTATACTTTGTAAAAATTTTCATGTTAATTCTTATGAAAATGCTATTGAATTATTCATATTATTACTGATTAAATATTATTTTTATCGTTTTAAATTTAATATATAAAAAATCATATCAAAGAATCAGTATACGATATTTTCATGATCTCTAAACTAATTATTATCGAATAATTTTAATTTTTAATTTTCTTCTTTGTTAATTTTTTGTCTATATAATGTATGTGTATATATATATATATCTCCATAAATTTCTATCTAATAATTTTTTAATTATAAGATTTTTTAAAATTAATTTTTCTTGCTTATAAAAAACTCAATAAAACAAATATTTATTTATTTATATTATTTTTAATTATTTAAATTGTATTAATGATATTAACAATTCTTTTAAAAAAATTCACATTAACAACTTATTTATTACTTTTTATTCATCAAATAAAGTTAACAATTTAACTATTACATTTATAATTATTATTTTCTTAATAATTACATTTGTAATTGTTATACACACTAAACTCACTTTTATCTTACAAGGTTACATCCCAAATTAAGGTGTAAAAAAGGAGAAGAGAATGATTAAAATTATTAAAATTATTGTTTAATTTTTTTTTCTTTTAAAATTTTGTTACTTTCTGGCTAACAAAAATTATTTATGTAATTTTTTAATGAATTTCCTTTCCAATTAAGATTAAACATTAGTTGTTTTTTTTTTTCCTTACATACTATTATCTTTACAGTCATAATCATTTATCCTTTTTTAAGTGAATCTCAACCTCAGCCATTCAAATAAAGCGTAAGAGTTTATATATATATATATATAATGAATCTAAAAGGAGAAATTGAAAAAATAATGAATGTAAAAGGAGAAATTAAAGAATGGTTACATTGGATTCTTGGGTATATATGTTTGAATGTCGCCATTGAATATGATCGATCGCTTTGGAAAAAAGGTACCCGTGTTTTATGCTCACTTTTTTCACCTCATCCTTTCACTTCGAGCATTTGATTTGTTAATTACCCCTTTTTTTTTTTTCTTTTTTCCTTTTTTTTTATTATACATATATATATATATATATATTGAATTTTTGGAAATAAAAATCTATTTATACAATTGACGTATTAATAAATATTTAGATGTGTAAATATGTTTATACATAAAATACTTTCTGATAGAATGAATGTTTTATGTATTATCAAAATTTGAATAATATTTATCACTGTGTATTGGTTTAAGCAATGAGAAATTTGATTTGTTTAAATTTAAGTTCGAGTTCTACACATGAAGGAATAAATTCTGATAAAATTTTATCCCTTTTATAAGATTTTTAAAATAATTAAAATTTATGTGACTATTAAATACCCGATCACTATATATATATATATATACATCCCTAGGGATAATCCTCCGGATTACACACTTCTCCAACATGTGAGAATCCTAGTCGGAATTCATGTTGGTATGATAGAATTACTTAGCTTAGATCCCTATGGTTAGATATATATCTTTGAAAGAAAGTATGGATTGATTCTAAATCTAATTCAAATCCAATATAGTACCTATGGATACATAAGAAATGTATTGACTCAATTCTTTTTAATGAATATATTTGATCGCAACTTCAAATATAAAATTGAAAGGGATCCAATAGGAAATGATACTCTGAATCTTAGAACTATAATGAAATATGATTAACCAACAGTTATCGAATTTGAAACAGTACAAGAAAAATGGTTTGATTTTCTTATTTTTCTTTCTCGAACCGAAAGATCCATGAATTGGGATCCTAATGCATCTTTAATTGGGTTAAATAAACAATTAGCAGTTAAAACCATATAAGAATTAAGATAGATATACAAGAATAATATAGATCAAAGTCTACACCATGTGTATTACACGCTATAGTTATATATATGATACATAAACTAAATATTTTATACTTAACTAATAAAAATATAAAATGTGTCTTTATTAGGGGTGTGCATGGTTTTTGAGTGGAACCACAAATTGAACTGACCCAATTCGGTTCGGTTTGATTTTTCAGCATTTTTATTTTTGAGAACCGAACAGAAATTTGGTTAGATTCGGTTTTATATCTGAAAAATTCGGTTAACCGAACTAACTGAATTTTTATTTTTTATTTTATATATTTCAAAAAAAATTTAAATATATATAATAATTTAATATAAAAATACAAAAATAATTAATATTTTTAAAAATTTTGGTTCTATTTTTATGACCAAAATTTTGGTTCGGTTTTTAATTAACTCGGTATGGTTAATTTGGTTCGGTCAGAAAAAACCTCCAAAACTGACCGAACCGATCGATTGCACACCTCTAGTCTTTATGTTACACATCTAATCATTGAGTGCAATACACCCAGTGCAGATAAAAATTTTGACACAAAATATTTCTTATTGATAATTAAGAAAATAAAATTTTCAATCTATCTCATATGAAAATTCAATAATTAAGTGTTAATTTTCTTATAATGTAGCTAAAGTAATTAGAGTTCAAACCTTGATATTGCCTTTATATTTTCATAAATATAAGATACAAACTAGGTATTATAAAACTATCAAAATTCTTGGAAACGCAAGAAAAACATAAGTTAGTAAAGATCTATGAAAAAAACAATAATAAGCTTTTGTTAATTTAGTAAGAAGCCACTAATTTTTGTAACAAAGTGCCTTCTACTATATGATATTATCTTTTTTTTTTTTTCTTATTGCCTTTTTTCCTTATTTTGTTTTGAAATGTATAAAAGAAAATTTATTTGAGCTATAATTATATTAAATAAATGTATGTCATAAAAAAATGTTACAAAACTTCAAATTATAATAGCATTTTTATCAAATGTCAATTTAATAATAAAAATATTGTAATTGACAAATTTATGGTGAGATTTATTTAAAATGTTCTTTAAATATGATCTTATTCTTTTAAATGACATTTGATAAATATGTCACTAACAATATATTATAATAAGCATCTTTTGTTGTAGTGTCCTCATGATACAAGTTCTCTAAGGTAATATACGTAGTGATTTAACAGAAAATGCTATTTTGTAAAGTTGATCAATCAATAAAATTGCTATATTAAAAATTGAATTCTTAAAAAAGGGGAAAAAAATAAATCCTAATAAAATAAAAAAATTATTGTCAATCAATCATAAAAGAAGTATAGTATTAATGAGATGTTTTAATAAAGATTCTGTGTTTTCTTCAAGCTAATATTATGACTATTTTCTTCGCATGTAATTATAATCTTTCGTATTTCCCTATCTTTTATGTATTAAAAAAAGATATATATAATTTTGAAAATATAACTAACAAATATAATATATATTTTTAAAGAAATTAAGTATGATTAAGCACTCTCAGTTTTTTTTTTAACAAGAAATCAATTATAAAATAATTATTAAGTTGATCTACATAAATGATTATACATCTAATAATTCTTTTTTAAAAAAATATATATATAAAACACACAGTACACGTACACATTGGGTCAAAGATAGTATATACTCTTTTATAAAATCATGACAACTTTATAAAGGTGTATTAATCTATATAAACTAAACACACACTCCACAACCAATGTGGGATACCATAAGATCAACCTACTCCACAGTTCTCATTAATGGGAGACACAACACCGCACATACTGCAAATGTATTTTTTTGAAATATATAACACACAAATACACACATATTGAGTCATGAACATGACACTCGTTTTACAAAATTATGATAATTTTGTAAAGGCATATTAGCGCATATAACCTAAACACACACACATTCCACAACCAATATGGAATCTCAAAAGGCCTAGTAGTTCTATTAGTTTAAATAAAATAAAATAGTATTTGAATTACCTTATAAAAATTATTATTCTGTTAGATAATATACACCCATGACTTAATTAGTTTAAGTTTTAAATTTGAAATGGGTGTGATAGACTCCTAATAGAAGTCTACTTTATATTTTTTTGTAGAGTATGTATTTTATATGTTATGTACGTAACACAACCCAAAAAGAGAGAACAACACACGTATAACACAAAAAAACCTCTCTGCACAAAAAAAATACTCTGTGTATTTTCTCCCATTTTAGATCATTCCATTGATATTTAGATTGTGAAAACATAACCTTTGCTTTGATAGTAAAGGTTCCGATCAACATATTTACCACAGTTTCCGCTGCAGGAGAAAAATATCAGTAATCTATATCTTTTTGTGATTTATTATTTTTCGCTTTTTTTCATTCAAAATTAAATAAATATCAAATTTATTTTATAAAAATTTAAAAATAATTTCTAAAAATATAGTTAAATTTTTAAAATAAAATTGACGCAATTTATAAAATTGAATGAATAAAATTCAGTTGGAAAGGGGGAAGGGATACGAAACTCCAACTTTTTACAAATGTCAAATCCGAAAATTTACCATTATCTATACTATATATAAAAGTAGGAATAAAGGGAAAACATTTTTGGACAAAAAAAGACATTAATATTTTATATAATGACATAACTAACATTATAATGTATATAGACAACTAAACTTTAACATGTAAATTTGAATTTTAATCAAATTAAATCTTTTAGTTGAAATCAATATATTAACTAAAGTTTGAACTTAAACAAAAATTTCAACAATTTTAAATATTTAAAACTCTAAAAATTCAACTAAATAATTGAAATAAATAAATTTATAATAATAAGACAAAAAAATATTTTGTAAATTCAATCCATCAATCTAGACAGTTTAAAAAACACTATATAATAATATATTTTTAATAATTTTAAAGGGAAAAATAAAATTACATATTGATGATTTTTTATATAATTAAAATAAATTTATAAATTTACAATAAATAATATTTAAATGATAAAAATAACTTTATAATTTTTTTTTTTTGAAATGAAAAGCACTATTAATTAAATGAATCAAACTGAAGAGTATTACAAATAAAAGAAGGGGGATATAATCCCCACTCCTTAGAATCAGACAAGGAACCTGCCGCTCTAACAAGCTCATGAGCAACAGAGTTCGCTGATGTAACACCCGCTTTGCTAGTATACGTGTGAGTAGTATGATATATCTTTTATATACAATAGATAATGAATTGTTTGAGTTAAGATTTAGTAGGATTGGTAGGAAAGGACTAGATTGCAAGGCTAGTCAGGGCTTAATTGT
>CATIWO010405259.1:0-12042 GCA_949673435.1 Macaranga tanarius
TAAAACTAATAACTTATTTATAATAGAAAAAAAAATTATTTTTACTTGTTTTCAATGTGGGATACGAAACTTTTTAGTTTTTATTTATATTTTTAATTAGCCACGGTTTAATTTTTGTAGCAAAAATTTAAATTAGCTACAGATTTAGTATTTAAAGCTAAATTCTAAATAATTAGCTACAGATTTACTTGTTTTGTAGCTAATATTTTTTAATTAGCCACGATATCAAATATCATGGCTAAAATTTTATTTTTTAGCTACAAAATAATTTATGTCATGGCTAATTAATATTTTTAACTACAACTTTAACTTTTATAGCTAATTACATATACAACTAGCTATAATTATGATTTCCGTGGCTATAAATTATATTTAGCTATAATTTTTATATTCGTAGCAAAATTTTGTAGCTATAAGTGTAAATTATAGTAGTGTTAGTTTTATTAATCTCGAGCTTGAATAAATGTATGCATTTTAAATATATCTCTGAAAACTTTAGTTACAATTTTAAAAATACTATCACTATTACTAAATTCGAACCTGTTAATGGAAATTTAAATTATTAATTAAGTTGAGTGGGGTTATTTTATGTGACTTTTATTAATGGAGCCAAAATCGATCACTTCAATTTTAGTAGCAAACCACCAACTAATATGTTAAAAATAAAAAAAAAATAAAAAAAACAAACAAACTCCAGTTGTCTCCTTTTTTTTGTCTCCTTTTTCTTTTTATGATTTTCATCAAAAACTTTTATTTTTGACCACCGCCGATTATCTTTTAGATCGGCGGTAGTCTCTTCTTATTTTCTTAAATTTTATTTAGTTTCTTTCGTTTAATTTTTTCATTCAATAAAATACAGATTTTTGATATGTTTATTTTTTTTTTTGGATTTTTTGAATCTTTCTATATGGAGTTATTATCTTTTATGGGATTTAATTATTTATCCTTTATGAAATATGATTATCTCCCAATTGTGAATTTTATGTTGATATTTCTGCAATCGGACTCACCTAAAGACAAAAAAGTCGATTTATGGCTAATCAAAGCCATTGAGTGGAGCGTACAAATTGCCGAGTTGTACATCAGAAGAGCTCTGTCAATGCGATTGAGGAATAGTTTCAAGAAATTTCATGATTTGAGTGAGATTTTATTTTTGTACTTTTTGATTGTATTGTTATTGATATTATTTATTTGTCAAGATATATATAATGAAAAAATTGAATCATTAATTGAAAATCAAAAGTACATCTTGACAAATAAATAATATCAATAACAATACAATAAAAAAGTACAAAAATAAAATCTCACTCAAATCATGAAATTTCTTGAATAGTATATATATATATATATATATATATATGTGTGTGTGTGTTTGTTATAATAAAGAACATATGAATCATGCAATTATAGTACATAATTGCATACAAGAGACATTAGTACAAATTAGCAAATGAACACATAATTACATATGAGCAATAGCTAATATAAGTACAAATAAATAACTCATTAAAATGCCTAAACTTTGATTAATCATCTCCTTTCTATACTCTATTATATGAGAAATAAAAACAATGTCCCACATTATTACTCAAGGATCTAATTTTTTCCTTATTGATACTTAGTTGACAATAAAGTAGCATGCATGTAAAGCTTAATTAAACAGATGTACCAAAAAGATTTAAGTAGAGATTGGCTTTTGTAGACTCCATCATTGTTTCATATGGGAAGGCATATAATGATCACTAGCCCATATGATGATAGTGAGCAACATTTTCTGAAACTGAAAAATAAATCTAAATTATTTAATTTTATTTGCTTAGGGAGATCGAAATGCATGCATGGGACCAATCTAAATGGACATATCTCTTCAACTGTATTCTTTAGAAGAAGCTCTGAAAGCTGGCTATGTCATGCAAGTCAGAAAAATATGAAATTGCATGTTTGAATTCTTCGTATGTGACCATTGATTAAAACATGCAAGTACAAAATACATATATTATGGTCAAGTACGTAATTATTGCCAAGGTTTCTTCCCTCGTTTAGAATAAATAAATAAATAAAATCACTTCGATTCAGTCTTGGCCTTGAATTAGTGCATGCATTATATAAACTTCTAGTAAAAAAAACAAATAAAATTTAAATAATTTAATTTTACTGGTGAATAAATTGTTTGATGATTATTTTCCTTCATAAGATGTAAGATTCATATTTTACCATTTAATTTAACATTATACACGTTTACTTATATATTTTTTTTATTTAATTTCACTGCCTTATGTTTTATTTTTGCATTTTAATTCACTTCACCCAAAAAAAAAAAAAAAAAAGGACGGATAATTGAGTGCAATATTAAGTATCAACACACCTAAATGACGGCCACCCGATGATATCATCAAGTAATCTAATACTGTTATTATTATTTTTTTAGTCTATTATTAATCATTTTTATTATTTGTGGATAGGTATATATAAAATCTATATTGAAAAGAAGGGGAAATCAACATCAAATTTAAAATGTTTTGTAAACCTGTTACTTGAAAAGAAACTTCTATTCTTTTTTTTTTTTTAATCAAATTTGGTTATATATCATTTAATCAAATAAAGTGATACAATTTTAACTCTAAACTTGAACAGGTGATATTTTTTCAAAAAAATTATGTAATAAAAACATGAGAATAAAAATATTCTCTTGGAATAGAATTCAATTTCTTGACTGTGATATCCTTCAACTTCTATTCCATTGTATGTGATATTGTTAGCATAAATCAAATTACGGGATCTGTGGGATCCATCAAGATTCATAGCTTGTACTTAATTACCATTAATTTAAAAATCAAAGGAAAAGAAACATTACTATGTAATTAATTATTTTTTATCTAATATACTTTTTGCATAACATTGAGTGAAAATTATACTTTTGTCGTCTGAAAAATGTAGGTTTAGTTTTTTTTTTTTTGCAAGTTAATAAAATATAGTCAATATAATTTAAATAGGAAAATTATACGGTAATTTTATTTTTTAGATACTTTATTTTTACTTTATCTTTATCACGGTTTGATAAAAGTGTATTAAATAGTTTAATAGTAATTATTAACAAAGTAAACTTTCCTTTATAAAAAATAAAGTAAACATAAATTATACCATTTAAATATAGTGTTTTCTTAACATACCCATATTTAATATTAAGCAAGTTATATATATATATATATATATATATACACACTAGTAAATAATCACGTGCTTCACACATGATTCGAATATTTTTTAAACTCGTGATAATGTATCAATATTAAATATATTATTACTATTATTATTATTATTATTTAATGATTTTTTTTTTTTTTTTTTTTAAGCAAAAGGAGCTATCATTCATTAGCATCAACAGCAATCAACAAAGCAATAGACTCATGAGGTGGAGTAAACCACACTCTACAACCTGACATAGAACCATTCACCCTAACTAATTCATGGGTAACACGATTCGCAGATCGTTTTGCATAGTTAAAGCATACCTGGATATCTTACTTTAGTTTAAGAATATCATCCAAAACAGAACTAAAAAAAGAATTATCTAAAAAGTTTAAGTTAATGGCCTGTATAATAGAAAGAGCATCAAACTCCAAACAGATGGGTTGCGAAAAATTGTCCTTGATCCAGCTTAACGCTTCTCGGATTGACAAAGCTTTTGCAATTTTGGATTAGAGATACTAGCACATTGGGACGTTCCAGCAGCTACCATCACACCTGCAGAATTACGAATGATCCAACCGAAACCGGCAATTATTTAATAATTTTTTAAAAATATTAAAAGTATATTTGCTTATAAAATAATTCAATAATAGATTTGTAGTTTATTACAATTTTAATAATTTTTTTAAAATAATTATATAATATTTCTTAAATATTTATGATAAATATACTTCAATTAGCAGTGTCTATTTTTAATCTTTTATTAATTATCATTGCAAAGTACATGATAGGAATTTTTTCTTTTAAAATGAAATGAGTACCCTTTTACTTTTAGATATAAATAATAGTATTTTTTAAAATATGTTATGATAATATTATTATTATGCGTATACAACATTTTTATTGAATTTTTTATTTGTATATACTTTATTTAGAATAATTTTGTATGTGTTTTTTTTTTATTCAGCTTCATTACCATTTAACTGTTTTATCGTGAGATTTTTACTAATAATTATTTGTGACTTTTATATTTTTATAAATTAAATTAATTTTTATTATTTTAGTAAATTTTAACAAACCATTATTATTAAGTTCTTAATAATTTTTATTTTTAATATTTATTTTTAACAAAAAAAATTATCTATACTATTTTTAAATTTATGACTAGAATTAATTATTTAAATAATAATAATTCACTAAATTAATTATAATTATTTTATTAAACTTCGATGAAATTTTTAAAATTCTAGCTATTCTTTTTAGTTTATATTAGTTCAAATAAAAATTCATCTAATGATATAGGAAAAATAATTTAATTTAAATTAATACTAAATTAGTTTATGCTATACAAATAGAAGTTAACCTAATTAAAATAGAAAATAAAATTTAAATTAAACTATAATTGGAAATACTAATATAATTGGAATTTTAGTATATTTTTATTCTAATTTTAATTTTAGTATTTTTCTTATTTAAAATTCTCTATATTATTTTCAAATTATGATTATGATTATAATTATTTAAATAATAAAAAATTAATTATTATCACTTTTTATTAAATTTCAATAAAATTTATAAAATTATGCTATTTATTTAGTCTATATTAGTAAAATTAAAAGTTCATCTAATTAGGATATGAAATAAAATTTAATTTAAATTATAACTAAATATACTATTTATTTGTAAGTTTATGTTATATAAAATAGAAGTTAACCCAATTAAAATAGAAAATACAATTTCAATTCAATTACAATAACAATTACAATTTTAATTTTAATTAAATTAATTTTAATTTTGAAATTACTAAATTATCTGATTTTTATATTATAAATAATAAAGATGTTTTAGTAATTTTATTTACATTTATATATATATTAAAAAATTTTTCGAAAGACTTTAAAATCCCACTCAGCACCAAGACAATAGTTACTATTTGTTTTGCACTACAGCCTGCTCATAGATGGGCATATTTATTTATTTATTCTGTATCTAAACAATATGTAAACATACAAATTTGTATGGTTGAAGCACACATACAGATACACGAGGGTTTCCTCTTCGAGGCTTAAGTTAGGTTAGTCAGAGGGAAAGGTATTGTCTGTGAAATTGTACGTGTGTAGATAAGAGATAAGTAGTCAAGATTGATGTGATTGTACTACCTTTGAAAGAACCATAAATGTTTGACCGCAGTGTATACTTCAGTCACTTCACAACATGTGTATATATATGTATTGTAAAAATTTCATGGTTTTTTTTAACAAGGTAAAAAATTCATGGTTACTGAGAGTGTTTGGGCATCATTACATATTATAGTTGTAAAATTAATTCTAATCTCTAACATAAATAAAAAAAATTTTCCCAACAATTAGATTTGTATCATTGATATGTGTCTCTTATTTATTAATCAAATATAAAATATTTAAAATACATATCACAAATTTAGCAGTGAGTATAATGTATTTGGATGGATAAGAGTTATAAGACTCTCTCAGCATAAATAAACTTAAAATTAAATTTAAGAAATGATGAAAAAATTAATAGAAAAAAAAAAAACAACTTTTCCCCTGCAGTAGTATGAGAAAGAGAAGGGGAGGTGGAGAGGGTTAATTGAAATGAACAATGATGACAAAAAATGGGAAGATGCCTTATAGCTACACATACAATTCTTTGTTGAGTTGGAAAGGAGGTGAAGATGATGGAAAGATGGATTCTCAAACACATGCTGCTTCCGAAAAAGCAATCTTAGTAGGTGGCAATCATCCTTCCCAAATGTCTACCATACTACTCCAAATCTACTACTTGATCATCTTTTTCCTTGATCAAATTTTATATCATTAAACTATAATTAATTAGTGCACTTAACTTTTTTTTTTAACTGAAAATTTTATTGACACACACATACGACTATATACACTTTAAGCACATTTGCTTGCTTTTGACAAAAGCTCGTTTGATTTCTGCATAACTTTAGTTCTTTTCATTTTCAAAATTCATAAGCAGCATGATATAAGAAATATTAAGCTGGTCTATTTTACGTTATTTTTTAAAAGTAATATCACAAATCAACTTAACATTAATTTACTAAGACAATATACATAATTAGGGACGAAGCAAGCAAAATAATATAAAGTATGCATAATTCTTGTGAGAAAATCATAATAACCAAATGTAACTAATGATCCCAAGTGGTATAATTTCGATTATTGTAATGTAACATGACAAATATTTGAACATTAATTCAACAGATGTATGATTGAAGCTAAGCAAAAGACAAGAAACAAAAAAATGGTAATGTAAAATCAAAAAAAAAAAGAGAACAGATGATAAGTGTCCCTCAATAATTTCATGATGGTAAGTAATGGCCCCTTGTCATTGCACTGAAAACTGAGGCTCTTTGTCTGGTTTAGGGTTGTTGGCATCCAAAGAAATTGAACCAAAGTTAGCATATCTATATACATACAAATATATATAACATACATAATTTTTACTTCTTGAAATTTAATAAATTAATAAAGAAAAATATCCATTGAAAAAACATAAATATATGAATGGAATCAAGGATCCTATGTCATGTTTATATGATATGATATGTCATATCTAGCTCTCTCTTCTTAGATAGCTCATGAACCCATGTATATGTACACAATTTAATTTTCTTTCAAGGGCATATAGAGAAGATTTGTTTGTTTGTTTGTTTGTTTCACATTGTTTGTTTTCTATTACCTTCATGGAACTTTCATTTTTGTTTTCTAGGGAATTTTTTTGTGTTTTTCTTTTTGTACACTGGCAAGTGAAAGAGAGTAGAGAGGAAGTGGTGCAAGAGAAAAAACTAAATAATAATACTGACAAGTTGGTTTGGTGGGTATTGTCTGCAAAGCTTCTGAAAAGCCAACGTGCCCTATAGAGTAATAATTAAATTAAAATTAAACAAACAACAAAAAGTTACCCAAAAGATTAAAAGATCGATTTAAAAGATTAAAAAAAAAAAAAGAAGAAAAATATAAAGTAAGACAAAATTGCCATGAACTTAACTGAGTTCCTGGAAAGTCAAAAAGTACACCACTTTAAAGTTTGGTCCATTACAGAGACAAATATACCCCATGCACATTCAAAGACTATTCTTTAATTTTATCTTAATTAAGTAGTACAAATAACATAAAATTATACAAATATAAGCACCCATTTAACCATAGGGCAACTCTGTGCTTCTGATAGATTAAATTTTTTCTCTTCGTATTGGCAGAAAATAATAATAATTATGAAAGAGAAAATCTCATGTTAATGATTTGAAATCCACCATTTTTTTCTTAAGCTTGTTGTATGATGTGATTTTAATGCATGGACCCCTTTACATTTATCTACTTTGTATGTTTCTTGGTTATAAACACTTATAGTTTTTATCTACTCTGATCCAACAACTAAATCCAAACAACATGTTGAATGATTTTAAAGCTATGTAGTCAAGAAAATGGATAGGTCATTACTATGTCATGGTTTAATCATTATTTTGGTTGGACTGTTTAAAGATTTTGAATTCTATAATTAAGCAGTCAATAATAAAATCACACATTGATTATATTGTGTTAAACATACATTTACTAAAAAAAACTTGTAAATTATATCATTTACTCAAAAATAAAGATAAATAAACTAAAGTTAGAGCTTAATTAAATAAATAATAAATAATTATATCTATAGTTGACTATGCTCGTTAATGATATATTAAAATAAAGTTAATAACTTTTTTTTTCATTTTTTTTCACATTTTTTTTTGAATTATATTGAACAACTAGTAGTGCAATCTCTTAAAAGACAAATGTTTCTACCTAGTAAGTTAAAAATGAAAGCTTATAGTTTGCAATGTGTAAGATTTTTTTTTCTTTTTCATATTTATGTGGAAAAATAGAAGAAAATAAAACAGCCAAAATAATATATATATTCAATTTTACACTATATATGCATATTACATTTCTCTACACAGTTGATGAGAATGAGATTGTGCAACTTCATAACTGCTACCTAAGACAATATATTAGACAAAAAACATACAATAAGTTACAAGTTTCAGGCAATCATGTCATCCTCCAAGAAAATAAAAATAAAGGCATCAGGATAAAAGATAAATGACAAGAAGAACGGATTCTATATATATGATTTATTCATCAAAGGTAGTTTTGTCTAGCAATAATTGAGGTTCAATGAGTTATTGTATAGTAAATTAATAATACTAATAGATTAATGTGATTTTACCACCAAATAAATTCCTTCAATTTCAAAGAGATAAATAAAAGTGAAAACAATTATTCAATGACATCATTGACAGATCAACCTGACATTATGACTTATGGGTTTCTCAACATTCCAAGCACATATTATGAGTGAGAATTTTTGGGTATGTGAGGAACTGATGAGAGGAAACTTGTTCAGGATAAAATAAAATTTTAATGGTGAAATACCATATAGTTTTATGTATATATACATTTTTTAATTGCTGAACTAAAATAAACTCAATTTTAAAAACACAAATTTAATAAATTAGCAAATAATTTTCATTCATATATGCTTTTAAATATGCTATATTTAAAATTAATCGATAATAATGTTAGAAACTTTAGAGAAATGGACCGAAAATACATTAATTGAATCTTTATCTAACTTAAAAGCTCAAACTATTAAGTGGAAGTATCCAATTAGTATATAAGCTGAAGTATCCAATTAGTATATAAGCCGAAGTATCCAATTGGTATATAAGTCCACTTAATTTAAGCCTTGACACATGCTAAGCCTGACTAGCATGTGGTACAATAGCCCAATAGGCTTGTGTGGTGGAATTTTTTTTTCTTAGAGCATGTGTCACAATGACCCGATAAACTTATATGGTAGATTTTTTTTCTTAGGGCATGTGTCACAATGGCCCAATAAGTTTGTGTGGTAGAATTTTTTTTCTTTTTAATATTAGGTCCGACTACGCAGTGAGAAGAATGACATTTCAAGAATTAGAGGGCCGATAAGGCTAGGGTCTTATTTTCAAGCAATAACCGGTCAAGGTCAATCAAAGTGGGGATTTAAATATGATTTTAGAACTTAACAAGTCTGATCATCATCTATACAAGGATGAAACGGCGGCTTGATCATCGACTCAAGCACGTATTGCCCCCGGCACTAAACTGAAAAATCTGACCCTTGAGCTGAGCCAACAAAGTATTCCATTGAATGAAGCCCACTTCCCTCCTAGAAAGTATTAGAAACTTTAGAGAAATAGGTTGAAAATATACTAATTGAATATTTATCAAACTTAAAAGTTCAATTATTTCAAAAAAAAAAAAAAAAAAAGAAACTTAAAAGTTCAAATTATTAAGTAGAAGTGTCCAATTAATATATAAATCCACTTAATTTAAGTTAAGAAGTCAATGTAGAATTAACTGTTTTAATAAATAAAAATAGGCTAAATGATGAAATATCTATATAATTTGTGGAGAAGATACTATGAGGACACCAAAAAATAATAATAAAGGAATTAATTAATTGTTGGGATGTGATAGAGAAAGAACATAAAGATGCCCAACCATATATTCAGATATAATATAATTTTTTTTTTTCAGCCACTGTCAAGAAAAAGATCCCCAAATAAACAAGTATGTGTACCAATCATTTTTTCTGGCCCTTTGGCTTATCTAGTTTATTTATATCATATTTATATATTTCACAATTTTTTAAGAAAAAAAATTAATGAAAAATAATATCTCTGAGGCTGTCTATTAGTGCTGGATTATATATTTAACTAGTGAAATAGCAGAGATGTTGTTTGATACATAATCAAGACAAAAATTGGTGTAATATTAGGGACTATGTGCCAAGATTTGAACATATTAGGATCGAAATTTCCTGAGACTGAGAAATGCAGAGAAAGCTTTCCATTTACGGTTTCGATGGTCTCTTAACTGATTTGATCTAAGGCTTGTGAAAGGTTGAATCAATGGGTACATGCAGGTGCAACTTACATAAATTTCATTGTTTTCCATCATTGAATAGGGAAAATTTTAGTAACATTAGCACATAATTTGATAGTATAATTATTAAATATTTATTTTTACTTTAATCAATATTTTTCATAAAAAAAATTCGGTCAACTTCATGAAAAAATCCAATATATGATCTATCAAAAAAATGGAATTATCCTAGGATATTTAATTTAAAATTTTAAAGTGTAAAATAGTACATGTTCAACTTATTTTGTATTGAAATATTTAATAAATAATTACATAAAAATTACTAAATTTTTCTTCATTTGTAGAAATTCTGATATAATGTTAATAAAAACTATCCAACTCACAGAATAAAATTATTAACTGATGCTTCAAAAATGATTTTAATATCACTGGCAGACAGATAAAGTTCATCACCTAAAAACTAATAATGAGTCAAGAAATTAAAATTTTTCATGAGCATTATTTATTGATATTTATGTGGGTTTTACGTGGCTTCCTCATTTGCTTTGTTTGGAATTGGATTAGGTTTTTATAGCTATAGAATATTGATATGATATAAGTGGATGGAATTTTATAATTTCCAGATAATGCGTATATATAAAATTTTAGGTATGGAACTCCATCTCCAATCATACATACAAACATATTTTCTTTTATCAAATAAAAAATAAACTAAAGTTGTGCAACTATAAACAAATCTTTCATATTATTTTTACTTTAATAATATAAAATAAGCTTAATTCTTCATTTTCACAAAACTTTTATTTTCATTTAATGAAATTTGATCTCGATGTAAATTTCATGATCATTGAACACTTCATTAATTCAATCCTATATCTTACATTATATACAATATATACAATATTTTTAGATGGAGGGGTCTTTTTTAATTTTCAAATTTGATCCTTATAGTTAAAATTCAGGTAAAAATCAAGTAAAAATTATGCATTTTAAAGTTGCGTAAAAGGAGAGTTACTTCAATAATTTTTTTTTACGTTTATATATAATAATTAAAGAAAGAAAAAATAAAGAAGAGACAGAATGATTTGATAGGATATAAATTGGAAGTATACATAAGGGGAATAGTTATGGACCCTGGCTTGAAGAAGTGAGATATATAATAAAAACATATATAATCTAGTAGTGTTGTGTATATGGTTTTTGTTTGTGCTGTGTAATGTTTGGTAGATGTGATAAAACAAAAATTCTCTGAGTTTATGTACGTGGGAATGTTAGGCCTTACCATTGCAATTCCCATTTTTAAGATTTGCTTGTCGGCAATCATCACATGCTCTCTTTGCATTTACATCGACTCCTACCCCATTTTCTTTTATATTTATATAGGTTAATAAATCTGTAATTCTCTATATTTTGTTATTTTTTGTCAGTTTATCTTTCCAATATACGTACAAAATAACTATTTAAACACTTAAAAAAAGATTTATTAATACTTTTCGTACTATTTTAAGTAATTAAATAGTTTTTTTATAAGTTGAAATAAAATTTTTTACATACCTAAACTAGATAAAAAGTCTTATAAGTGATGTTTTTAGCAAGTTGATGTGTTAAAATGGTCAATTTATAAGTTAAAAGTGGTAAAATTGTAAATTTGTCAAGTTTAAGGAGTACTTATGGATGTATTAAAGCCTATTTATATGTATATCCTTATAATTAACTATTCCATTTTTCCATTAATTTGTAAATGTGAATTGATGCAAAATTCAGGAATTGATTCTCTTATTTTTCAACACACCAAATACATGAGTTTTATATTTCTGTTTTACAACTTGATAAGATGAGCTGTCAACCTCAAGTTGTAAACAGTTACAATAATAAAGGAGTTACAATAGTAAAAGTAAAAAAA